>JAABKJ010001119.1:0-31589 GCA_011634705.1 Andricus grossulariae | reverse complement strand
TTTTAATATTGAAAATTGGACAATTTAAAATTTAAATATTTAAAATTGGACAATTTCAAATTTTAATATTCAAAATTGGACATTTTCAAATTTCAACATTTAAAATTGGACAATTTCAAATTTTAATATTGAAAACTGAACAATTTCAATTTTTAATATTCAAAATTGGACAATTTCAAAATAAGAAGTTCATAATTGCACAATTTTAATTTCTGAGTGATCATGAAAGAAATATTTCCACATTAATTAAATTAAATTAATTGGATATTCTAAATGATAAATATTAAAGTTCAAATTTTAATATTGAAAATTGGACAATTTAAAATTTAAATATTTAAAATTGGACAATTTCAAATTTTAATATTCAAAATTTGACAATTTCAAAATAAGAAGTTCACAATTGCACCATTTTAATTTCTGAGCGATCATGAAAGCAATATTTCCACATTGAATCATTAAAAAGGGACAATTTAAATTTTAAGCAAAAAACTAAATAATATTCAATTAATGGCAGTTGAAATTGGACAATTACAAATTGAAATATTTAAAGTTGAACAACTTAAATTTCGAGCATACAAAATTAAATATTATATAATTCATGGCACTTGAGATTGAACAATCTTAATCCAATTATTTAAAATTTAAATATTAATATGGACAATTTAAATATTAAAAAAAAAGACAATTTCACAAAAAGTAGTTCCAAATTGTATAATTTTAAATGTTGAGCGATCATAAAAGCAATATTTCCATATTGATTCATTTAAGATGGTACAATTTTAAGTTTAAAGCATACAAAATTAAATACTATACAATGCATGCCTCTTGAGATTGAACAATTTTAATCCAAATATTTAAGATTAAAATTTATTTAAATATCAAAGTGTAAATATTAAAAAAAAAAAATAATTAATTAAATATTCTAAATGATAAATATTAAAGTTGAAATTTAAATATTGAAAGTTGGACAATTTCAAATTTAAATATTGATAATTGAACAATTTCAAATTTTAATATTCAAAATTGGACAATTTCAAAATAAGTTCAAAATTGCACAATTTTAATTTCTGAGCTATCATGAAAGCAATATTTCCACATTGAATCATTAAAAAAGGACAATTTAAATTTTAAGCATAACAAACTAAACAATATTCAATTAATGGCAGTTGAATTGGGCAATTTCAAATTAATATATTTGAAGTTTGACAACATAAATTTAGAGCATACAAAATTAAATATTATATAATTCATGGCACTTGATATTGAACAATTTTAATCCAATTATTAAAATTTAAATATTAAGATGGACAATTTAAATATTAAAAACAACGGCAATTTGGCAATAAGTAGTTCCAAATTGTATAATTTTACATGTTGAGCGATCATAAAAGCAATATTTCCATATTGATTCATTTAAAATGGGGCAATTTTAAATTTAAAGCATACAAAATTAAATACTATACAATTCATGGCTTTTGAGATTGAACAATTTTAACCCAATTACTTAAAATTTAAATATTACAAGTTGGACAATGTCAAGTTTAGATTTTTAATTTTTTATTTAAATATTGTAAACTGTATAAAATTTAAATCTCTCAAAATTAAGGTCGATTTCGAATTTAAATCGTTCATAATTATCAAAGTTCAAATTTAAACCTTGAAGGTTGAACAATTTGAAGTTTAAAGTGTTTTACATGGAATAATTTCAGATGTACATATATATACATTGCAAATTAACTGACGTTAACTTTCGTTTCGGAATTGATGAAACAAAAATTTCTATACAAATTTTAACATTCAGAACTTTAGGCATCCAAAATATGGTCACTTTTTTGGGTTAAAAGTTTCTCGCAAGCCTGGATTTTTTCATAAAAATGCTAAAATATTCCATTTTAGAATATTTGTAAGAATTTTTTAATTTTTGTAATCTGTCCTAGAGATTTTTTAATGCTTTAAAAATAATGTAAATATTTGTCAGTAGTATTGTTTTTTTTTAATTTGGTAATGAATCTGCAAGTCAGAATATTTTTCTGCATATAAACTTTACCAGGAAAGAAATTTTAAGTTGGAATGTACAACTTACTTTTGGAAGTATATTTGTTAATACTAAAATAATGCAATATTTTAACCTTGATAAAGTAACTAATTCACAATTTTGAGAATAATATTTTTGTTTCAATCAGAGATTTGTAAGAAACATTCAGGAACAGTGCTATCTGAATTTTTTTCAAAAGAAAAACCGTAATACTAATAAACCAAGGGAATTTTTAGTACAGCATGGTTAAAGAGTTTTCAAATTACTTTAAATTCTTATCCTAATGTACTTTAATTTACTAATGTATTTTAAATATTAAAATTAATGTGGACTGTGAAATTACCGAAAATTAAAAAAGCACAGTCACTTTAAATGTCATTTCAAACATCAAAATGTTTTATTTTATTATTTTTATTAATTTCATTAAATTGAACAATATCAAAATAAATCCTTGAGTTTATTCACAATTGTAAGCCTTACTTAATAATTGATCAATTTTACATTGTTTACGTTCCAAAGCATATAATTTAAAATTCAAGTATTCAGAACTGGACATTTTCAGATATTCAAAATTGGACAATTTCAGTAAGGTCGTGTAGAAAAACTGACAATGCACAAGTCTGTTAACAATTTTTTGGGGTTTTTTGAAATTACTTTTCTTTGTTTTTTTTTGTTTGCTTTCACAATAAACAGAAAATAAAAAATTTCAAAAAATTCTTACACCGAGTGAAGAACTAGTATAACGAGTGGAATATGCTATTATTTTGCATCATTTGCCTTGAATTTGTATAATATCAAATTGAAAATTAAAGAACTTGAGGTACTGCTGGAAAAGTAATCTGTGAGTTACTGAGTTTGTAATTGTTCAATTTAAGATATTTTTTCAATTTTTATGGATATTCATTTGGAGATTTTTTAATTTATCAATTACTTTATTTTTAATGTTTTATTTTGGAATACTTTTTAATTTTGAAGGCTTTGAAATAGAAGATAGAATGCCTTCTTATTTAAAATTGTAATAAATTGAACATTTGAATCTAAGGTTGTTGAATTTTAGATGCATACAATTTTTTCTAATCGGGAAATGATCTGGAATTCTTTTTTGACGCTTGAGTGGCAACTTTGAATAAGCTGAAAACTAGAAGCTAAATTCCTCATTAAAAATTACAAGCATTAATTGAATTAATTCAAATGCTTGTTTCCTTTCAAATTATTCAATATATTGGGCATTAATTCAATCAATTGGATTCCTCGCAGCGTTTCTAATGCAGGTGGATGTGAAATCTGATTTCAGATGTTTCGTGCTCATCACTAAGCAAGCAATGTCTGTAATTTATTTGAATCCCTGACATCAGAGAGAGATCACAGAGAGTAACATTACATTCTCAACAATGCCTGGCTGTGCCGCGATTGGATGTAATAATCGTAGCGAAAAGGGTTACACTATGAAGTGTTTCCCACGCGATCCGATTTTGCGACAAATATGGAAAGATCGTGTCGGCAGGGCGGATTGGGAACCTTCCAATAATTCTTTCCTCTGTCACTCGCACTTTGCAGCCAATCAATGGATGGTTACACAATGTGGTAGACTGAAATTAAGAAAAGGGGCGTTACCATCCATATTTAGGGTGGTAACCAATCGCAAATCACCAAATAAACGCAGAAGACTATGCGCCGATGGAGAGAGTGAAGATGACGACTGTGGAATAGAAATCTTGGATGATGATGAGGAAGAGAATTATGTCTACATGGAATCGCCCGGAGAAGTCCAAGACTTTGACGATGAATCTGTCGTCTTTCTCGATTCCCAAAACTCGCCAATTCTACAAAACATAACGGGAAAGGAAGGACTGTCTGCAAATAACGTGTACCAAATTATCACAACCGGACCTCTCAGCAACCTGCAGCATGAAAATGTGATCATGATATCCGACGAAAACGACCAAGAGATTGGATCATTCATTAATGATGGTAACAACTACATAATAATAAATGACGAGAACGAAGACACTACGAATCATCTTCAACCGATTGAAATCTTAACCAATCAAATGCCAATAAATTCTAGAATAAAAGTTGAAGTCAAGGATGAGATGGATGACCGTGCTACGACCGACGATATTTACAATGAAGTCGAAAGCAACATGGAACGAATTTATGAAGGAATCAACTCCGATGATGAGTCCTCGAAACAAAAGAGATCAACGTTGAGGGTGTATAAAAATAAATCGCTAGGTAAGATTCGAAAAATTGAGAATGCAAATGAATTGAATAGCGAAACCAGCTGGCAAAATAGTGATGGTATTTTAAATGGTCAAATGATCCCGAATGATACGATAGCTTGTTTGGAGAACAGCGATGATAACAGTAAATCATCTCTCATCATCCCTAGTTTTAAAAATGGAGGTTTCTTGGTAGAAGATACAGACGAGGAAATTGTGGACGCTAAGAACCCCGAACAAATGTCTAATTTAAAAGCTGCATTACAGCGCAAAAAGAAGGCTAGAGAAGATACTATGAAGTCGATCGAGAGGATTATTTCTAATAATGGATCATTCAACAAGAGTCCAAGTGGTTCAGAGAGCGATTTTTCTGATACCAACTCTAATAGTTTAAATCAGGGAAAACGAAAAAGGAAAGGAAGTTGGGTGATGGAAGATGTATCGGATGTTATGAGAAATCTTAGCTCGAAACCATCCTTGGATTGCAGTTTAGAAGAAGATAAAAATAAACGCCAAGATTACGGGGATTCTTGCATCACCTCAATTGTAAGAGTAGAAAATAGCTTACCAAAAATTATCAAAACAGAAATAATAAGTGATGGCGGCACCGAGGACAGTCATTCTGACGATCTGGTGCAATACAGTAATAAATTTGAGTTGAAGCAAGAAAGAATGGCGTTATCCTCGGAATCTGATTTGATTGAAGTGGACTTTCAAGATGAAAATCAGGGACAAAATCAAGATCATCATGAGGTTCAAGACCAGGATCATCATGAAAATCAAGATCAAGAACATCAAGATGATGATGATGAGATTCAAGAAATTCCTCAAGATGAGGTCAATTATCAAGATACTTCTAAACGTGGTATAAAAAGAACTCGATTATCCGATGAGGACTGCAATATAATTTCGACAGACATCTATCGCGAGTTGAAGTTGAAGATAGAGCAACAAGAAGGAGTCATTTCACAACTAACCGAGCACATATCTGCCTATAAGGGTATGGAAATGAAGGTGACTGAAGTGAACGATGCGCTTAAAATCAAGAATAGAGAAATCGCGATTCTATCAACGAAATTGAGTCGGAAAGAAAGTACACAAGGGCGTGGTAAACGAAATGTTGCCACGATGCAGGAACTAATTAAAGACTTGACGAACAAAGTTAAGGCTGTGGAAGATGTTAACAGGAGGTTGTCGCGTTCATTATCAGTGGAGCATCAGAACAAGAAAAATTTAGAATATCAGGTGAGGAACAGAGAGAAGGCTATAAAGGAATTGAACTGGAAAGTGGGTAAAGCGTCGAAATTACTCGAGCGAGCTGAAAGAAACGCGACAACTTATAAGAGGAGGATGAACAACATGCGAGCACTTGTAAGACGGAGACATTTTCAGCTTGAGGATGAGCGACAAACACCATTTGATATTTTGTTCTCGGATTACGCGAGACACGAATTTACGGCGGAGTCTTTGACAATGGCTTTGGAAATCAGAAGAGTGTGCGGCAGTGATGGATACGAGAAGTTGTTAGAGTATAATTTTCCTTTACCGTCTCAAAGAACTCTTCGAAGGAAGCACCAAAAGGATTCGGTCTTCATTAACGGATCTAACGAGATGACAGATTCGTTCGATATTAGCTTTGTGGAGACGAATAACTTCGACAAAAGTAATTTTAAAACTGTTTCATGTAGTATTAATGACAAGAATTATCGGGATTCAAGTGTTACCGTGACGGGAACTGTACAAGATATTTTTAATGAAAATGATAGCGAACAGATCAATGAAAATGAAATGTATAGTGAAAACGAACTGATAGAGCACCTATACAAATTTACGAACGGATCATTATAGGGATCTGAGGTGCTTTCAATCTTTGTAAATAGTTAATTACAGATTTGTACAAAAGTAAAGACTTGGGCATCTTTTAAATAAATCATTTGAAGGATTCAATCAATTTAAATCAGTGTTTATTTTGATAAACAGGCCTTTCAGACCTATTTGGAGACGTTCCCCAGTTGATGGAAATAATTGGCCAGTAACTTCGTTCCCTCTATATAATTCTTCAGGGAAATATTTTCATCTTCGGAATGGATACTTGCTTCGTTATTTACCAACGGCAGTACAAGAATATTTTTCTTTGGCAAGGCTTTGCGCAGTTTTAAAAGAATTGGAAATCCTTTCCCTTCTCGTGTCAAATTGGCCTCTTCTTTAAAAACCTATTTACATTTTCTTATTGAATATTCAAGCTTTACAAGTTACAGCAAAAAATTAGAAGATTTAAAATCAATGTGCCTAAAATAAAAAAAAAAGCTTTCGTCAGGAGTTCTAATTTTGAAAACAACAGTTGAATTTGGAAGCAATTCAATTTTCTTTATTGAAATGTAAAAAATATTTTAGCCGGAAACTTCAAATAAAAAAAAAATCAAGGTTCATGAAGTTTTTAAAAGAATCTAGATACTGGACCTTGACTCATATGTTAAGACAACCCAAGCTGAGTATTTTCGCATTTAAAAAAAACGAATTTGAAATTATAAAATTTTAAATGATAAAAGCTATGAATTCAAAAAAACCCTCATGTTTGCAGGGAATTAAGGTAATTTACTATTATAACTTAAATTTTTATGAATCATTAAAAAAAGTGGAATTTATTCTAATTTACGTTTAATTTGAAATCAATCAAAGTATTTAAAAATGTAATGCAAGTGTAAATGCAAGTTTCAGTAAAAATATTTCAGTTTTTTTAAGTTCTTTAATTTTTAACGATTTCCCACACCGAAATCCATAAAAATAGAAAATAAATAGATTTAAATACATGAAAAAAACAATTATTTCAAAGTACTGAGGTTCTAGAAATGTACAATAATTGCAAAAGGAATTTAAGTTTTGAAAACAATGGAATTTGTAATCGGAATTAGGATTTTTTTTAAACTTAGCTATTTGGGTATTTTAAATATATTACTTGAAAATAATTCAAATTGCGAAATTATTAAACATTTTAAGGACTGCATTTTACATGTATACCTAATAATCAGGGCTGTCGCTTTTTCAAGTGACTTTTAATTCAGTTTTTTAAGAATCATTTGATTGGGAATACAACTATTTGGTTAAAAATTCAACTTTTTGTTAAAAATGCGTCTCCTTTACTTACAAGTGCTATTATTTGGTTCTAAATTCAACTTTTTGGCTTGACCTTTTTGCTAAAGATTAATCTCTTTTGGTAAAAAATTAATCTTTTTTGGTTGAAAATTCAGCTGTTTTTGTTGAGAATTGCTTTTTTTGTTGAAAATGTATCTTTTCTGGATTAAAAGTCAAATTTTGTCAGAAACATTCGAGTTTTTAGCCTAAAAACTCAACTCTTTTGATGAAGACTTATCTCTTTTGGTAGTAAATTAACATTTTTTGGTTAAAAATCCAATTTTTTATGGAAGATTTAGCTTTTATGGTCAAATATTAACTTCCTTGTAAATTCATCTCTAAAAAAATCGTCTTATTTGTTTCAAAATGCAATTGTTTGGTTGGAAATTATTATTCTGTTTTCTTTGAGGATTCAAATTTTTTGTTAACAATTAATTTTTCTGGTTGAAAATTAATCATTTTAGTTGGTAATTCATCTTTCTGGTTGAAAATTTAACTCTTTTGTAGAAAATTAACTTTTTTAACTGAAAATTTAACTATTCCACTTTTGATTAAATATTTATATTCTTTTAGTGGAAACTTCAACTATTTGGTTGAAAGTCCTTGTTTTTGGTTGACAATTCATCTATTTTATTGAAAATGCATCTCTTCTGGTTAAAAATTTAACTGTTTGATTGAAAAGGTTAAAAATTAATCATCTTTATTGATTGAATTTTTGAATTTTGTTGAAAATTCATCCTTTTTATTGAAAATACCTCTCTTCTGGCAGAAATGTTATCTCTTTTGGTTAAAAATTTAACTGTTTGCTTGAAAAAGTTGAAAATTAATAATCTGTTTCGATTGAGGATTCACATATTTTCTTCAATATTCTCTTTGTTTGAAAATTTATCTATTTTTGTTGATAATTCTTTTTTTTTAAATTAATTGCTTTAACTGAAAATTTAACGATTTTAGTTTTTTTGAAAATTTATCCTTTTTAGTAGAAAATTGATCTATTTAAAGGGTTTCGTATTGAATTAAATATGGTGCCTATATTAATTTTATTTAAAAGAATTTATACCCCCTATAATTCATTTATAAAAGTAGCTTTATATTACTGTATTTAACTATTTCGTTGAAAATTTGTTTTGTTTTTTTGTTGGTTTGAAATTAATTTTTTCGACTGAAAATTTAACTATTCTATTTTTAGTTGAAAATTTATCGTTTTTAGTTGGAAACTCAAGTGTCTTGCTTGAGTTTCATGTATTTTGTTGTGAATTCGTTCTTTTTGATTGAAAATTAATCTTCTTGATTTCAAACTCATCTTTTTACTTGAAAATACAACACTTTTCTTGCAATTTTTTCTTTCTCTTCACTGAAAAATCTTTCTCACTTGAAAATTCAACTCATGTTTAAAAGTAGTATTTTCTGGTTGAATTCGATTGTTTTTGATTAAAAGTTAGAATCTTTTTGGTTGAAATATCAACTACCCTATTTTTCGTTCCGAATTAATATTTTTTGGAAGAAAAATTTAATTACTTGGTTGAAAGTTAAACTCTTTTGTTAAAATTTCCTTTTTTTGGTTAAAGATTCATCATTTTAATCAAAAATTCATCTCTTTGGCTGAAAAACGAGCTATTTTTTTTGAAAATTCGTTTTTTCTTTGGCTGAAAATATAATTGTTTTTACTGATAATTGAACTATTTCAGTTGAAAACTATTTGTTTGATAATTTGATGTTCTTTTACTGAAAATTAATTTTTTAAACTGAAAATGTAACTATTCCAGTTGAATGCTCCATCACTTTAGTTAAAAATGTATCTCTTTGGATGAACATTAATTGTTTAAACAAATATGTAACTATTTAATTTTTGGTTGAAAAAATGTCTTTTATTAGAACATTCATCTTTTTGATATAAAGTTCGACTATTCCAGTTAAAGATTCAACATTTTAGTTGAAAATTTATTACTTCGTTTGAAAATGTATGTAACAATTTCTTTGGAATTTAGTTTTTTTTTTGGTTTGTACATTGTTTTGTTAACCTAAATTGAACTATTCCAATCAAGTATTCCATAATTTTAGTTGAAAAATGCATTAATTTTTTCAACTAAAAATTTACCTATTCAATTTTTGGTTGACAATTTATCTTTTTTAGTGCAAAATTCGTCTTTTTGGTAGAAATTAATCTTCTTGGTTGAAAATGCATCCTTTTGGTTGAAAATGTAACTATTCCAGTTGAAGATTCAACATTTTAGTTGAAAATTCATCTTTTTGGTTTAAAATTTAACTATTTCAGTTGAAGATTCATCATTTTGGATAAAAATTCATCATTTTAGTTGAAAATTGATGATTGAATTGTATTTTTTAGGTGAAAATGGTACTATTTCGTTGAAAATTCATGTATTTTGTTGAAAAAACGTCTTTTTTACAGAAAATTATTCATCTTGCTTGAAAATCATCTTCTTATTTGAAAATAATTCTTTTTGATTAAAAATTCAAGTAGTTCAGTTAAATATTCATCATTCAGTTGCAAAATCATATTTTTGGTTGAAAATAATACTGCTTCATTGAAAGTGAAACTCTCTTGTTAAAAATTCATCTTTTTGGCTTAAAATTTATCTATTTCAGTTGAAGACTCAGCATTTTAGTTGAAAATTCATCACTTTGATTGCATTTTTTGTTGTGGAAAATTAATTTTTTTCACTGTAAATTTAACTATTCCATTTTTGGTTGAAACTGATCTTGTTTAGTTCAAAATTCAACTGTTTGATTGAAAATTGATGTTTTTTAGTTAAAAATTCAACTATTTGGTTGAGAATTCATGTATTTGTTGAGAAATCGTCTTTTTTAGTAGAAAATTAATCTTTTTGGTTGAATATTTAACTATTTGGTTAAGAATTCATCCACCGGTTTGAAAATGCAATATTATTACATGATGATTGATTATGCTTTTAGTATTATTTAATTAATCGATGATCTTAATATATTTGAGAATATCTTGTAATATAATTTGTCAAAGCTTTCTAAATTAAAACATATCAATTGAATCCCTAGAAACTGGAAAAACATTATTTTATGTCGATTGTTTTAAAAAATGCGAAATATTTGAATGGCTCCGTACTATGAAAAATGATATCTAGACAAAACTTGAGATACCTGAAAAAAACTTGGAATTTGTCAGATAATTTTTTTCGAGGATTTGAGTAGACATCCTGTGAATAGAAAATAATTTTTTAAATACTCACCTGTTTAATTGCTATTTTTGCAGCTTTGTAATTCCAGTGCAAATCATTTTCATACCAAGGATCCAATGAATTGTGGACATTAATACTGACATTGTTAGGGGTGCATCTTGAACGAAGTAGCGTTCTCAGATGTTCCAATATCAAAGTACGAATTCTCTCGTGATCTTGATTAGGAACGATGCTAATACCAAAAAAAAATATTAATCTTATTTTAGGGGAAACCTCCCTACAGTGGATAATGCAACCTACAATGGATAATCAGTAATTCACAGCGCAAATATACGTGAAATAATTAATTTTACATTAAATTTATTAACACGTATCTTGTCTTAACTATTGGCTAAATTAAATTAAGTTTTACATAAATATGAGTATTTTTAATTAATCATTATCCACTCTAGGGAGGTTTCCCCTAGACAAATTCGAAAAAAATATTATTTACCTCACAGAAAATCTGGCACTGACTTTCCTCGGTATCGCTAATTTGACAGTACAGTCGCATTTATTCGGAGTATCGATAAAATGTAGATTAAAAGAAGGATGCCTCCAAACATGCATCAAAGTCCGCATAACTTTTTCTTCATGCGTTAATGCCGTTACACCGACATTTTTTTTGTAATCCTCTAAGTTCATTTTCAGTTGATGATAAATATATTCTTCCTCGGGTGTGATAGGCATTACGTCGTCGTAAAAATTAGGAACTAGGATACGACCTTTCGCATCAACGAGTTTATTTAATAAAAATATCAAATCTTGCATAGGCTCGTATATCATTCCTCCGAAGTCGCCACTGTTGAGGTCTTGTGAAGCGCCTTCTATTGTTACATCAAAAAAACAAACACCTCGAAATCCGTATACCAAACAGGGGTAATCTCTGCCTAGCCAATTGCTTTCATTAATCAAGATGCAGTCAATGTTTGTTAGGAAATTTGTTTTCAGGTCTTTCAAAATTTCTGGAATTCCCTCGCTATCACACTCGTTCATCGATTCTGTTAGTTTAGTTTGGAATTGTTTTTGTTATTATTCTAAAGTTTTTGGAAAGCATTTAAAATAAATTCGAATTTGAAATATCTTCATATATGTATTTTCAGGGTGGCCGCTGCCGTGTGGCCAAACCCCTTTTTGTGGACAACCCTGTTGGAAGTAGTAAGATTGAAAAAGATAGAAATTGGAGGATAGGAAAAGATAGAACTATTCTATCTTTCTAAGTGGGTCACTGTGCGTCCCTAAAACGCTATCTTTTCCTATCCCTAATCTCAATAGTTTTCTATCTCTTTCTGTATCTTTCGTGACCGAAGACTCTTATCTTTTTCTATCCCTTAGTCTATCTATCTATAAAAGTTTCAATATTTTCCAATCTCTTTCTTTATCTTTCATAACGTTTTGCCGGGCCTTTTATCGCCAATCACCTAGCGGCAAAACCTTCAGGTTAACGTTAATAGATAAAGGATAGGATGAGACAGAGAAGAGAGGATTGAAAAAAATAAACGTTGATAGATGTAGCATACAATGAGATAGAGAAGAGGAGATTAAAAATGATCGACAGGAATTGAGATTGAAAGAGAGATAGAAAAATATTGACGTGGATAGATAAAGGATAGGATGAGATAAGGAAGAAGGTATTGAAAAAGATACACGTGAATTAAGATTGACAAAGCGATAGAAGTAGATTGACTTTGATAGATGTAAGATGTGATGAGGTAGAGAAGCGGAGATTGAAAAAGATAGACACGAATGTAGATTGACAATGTGATAGAAAAGGATTGACGTGGATATGTAAATGAAAGGATGAGATAGTCAAGAGAGGATTGTAGGATAAGATTAGATAGAGAAGAGGAGATTAAAAATGGTAAACGAGAATTTAGATTGACTAAGAGATAGAAATAGATTGACGTTGATACATGTAGGATATGATGAGATCGAGAAGAGATGATTGAAAAAGATAGACATGGATTTAGTTCGACAAAGAGATAGAAAAAGATTGACGTGGATAGATAAAGAATAGGAGGAGATAGAGAAGAGAGGATTGGAATAGTTAGAAGTGAATTTAAATTGACAAAGAGATATAACTGGATTGACGTCGATACTTGTAAGATATGATCAGATCGAGAACAGAAGATTGAGAAAGATAGACATGGATTTCGATGAACAAAGAGATAGAAAAAGATTAATGTGGATAGATAAAGAATAGGACGAGATAAAGGTGAGACGATTGAAAAAGATGTAAATTTGGATTGACAAAGAGATAGAGAAGAGGAGATTAAAAATTATAGACGGGAATTGAGATTGACATAGAGGTAGAAAAAGATTGACGTGGATAGATGAAGGATAGAATGGGATACAGAAGAGAAGATTGAAAAAGATAGACGTAAATTTGGATTGACAGAGATAGAAACAGATATACATTGATAGATGTAGGATATGATGAGATAGAGAAGAGTAGATTAAAAATTATAGACGAGAATTGAGATTGACATAGAGATAGGAAAAGATTGACGTGGATAGATGGAGGATATGTGATAGAGAAGAGGATATTAAAAATGATAGACGGGAATTTATATTGACAAAGAGATAGAAATAGATTGACGTTGATACATGTAGGATATAATGAGATAGATAAGAGAAGATTGAAAAAGCTAGAAATGAGTCTGGATGGACAAAGAAATAAAAAAAGATTGACCTGAATAGATAAAGAATAGGATGAGTTAGAGAAGAGAGGATTGAAAAAGATAGACGTAAATTTGGATTGACAAAAATATAGAGAAGATGAGATTGAAAATGATAGACGGGAATTGAGACTGACATAGAGATAGAAAAAGATTGACGTGGATAGATAGGGAATATGATGAGATAGAGAAGAGTGTATTGGAATAGTTAGACGTGAATTTAGATTGACAAAGAGATATAAATGGACTGACGTCGATACATGTAGGATATGATGAGATCGAGAAGAGAAGATTGAAAAATATAGACATGGATTTAGATGGACAAAGAGTTTAAAAAAAAATTCACGTGGATAGATAAAGAAGAGGATGAGATAGAGAAGAGACGATTGAAAAAGATGTAAATTTGGATTGACAAAGAGATAGAGAAGAGGAGATTAAAAATGATAGACGGGAATTGAGATTGACATAGGGATAGAAATACATATACATTGATAATGTAGGATATGATGAGATAAAGAAGAAAAGATTAAAAATGATAGACGGGAATTTATATGGACAAAGAGCTAGAAAAAGATTAACGTGGATAGATAGAGGATATGATGAGATAGAGAAAAGGAGATTAGAAATGATAAACGGGAATTTAGATGGACGAAGAGATAGAAAAAGATTGACCTAGATAAATAACGGATAGGATGAGATAGAGAAGAGAGGATTGAAAAAGATAGACGGGAATTTAGATGGACAAAGAGCTAGAAAAAGATTGACGTGGATAGATAGAGGATATTACAAGATAGAGAAAAGGAGATTAAAAATTATAGACGGGAAATTAGATGGACAAAGAGATAGAAAAAGATTGACGTGCACAGATAAAGGATAGAATGAGATACAGAAGAGAGGATTGAAAAAGATAGACGTAGATTTGGATTGACAGAGATAGAAACAGATATGCAATGATAATGTAGGATATGATGAGATAGAGAAGAGGAGATTAAAAATGATAGACGGGAGTTTAGATGGACAAAGAGATAGAAAAAGAATGACGTGGATAGATGAAGAATAGGATGAGATAGAGAAGAGACGATTGAAAAAGATAGACGTAAATTTGTATTGACAAAGAGATAGAGAAGAGGAGATTAAAAATGAGAGACGTAAATTTTTATTGATGAAGAGTTAGAAATAGATTGACGTTGATACATGTAGGATATGATGAGATAAAGAAGAGAAGATTGAAAAAAATAGACATGAATTTGAATGGACAAAGAGATAGAAAAAGATTGGCCTGGATAGATAAAGGATGGGATGAGATAGAGAAGAGAGGATTGAAAAAGATAGACGTAAATTTGGATTGACAAAGAGATAGAAACGGATATACATTGATAGATGTAGGATATGATGAGATGGATAAGAGGATATTAAAACGATAGACGGGAATTTAGATTGACAGAGATAAAAAAGATTGACGTTGATAGATAGAGGATATGATGAGATAGAGAAGAGGAGATTAAAAATGATAGACGTAAATTTTGATTGACAAAGAGATAGAAACGGATATACATTTATAGATGTAGGATATGAGATAGAGAAGAGGAGATTAAAATGATAGACGGGAATTGAGATTGACAGAGAGATAAAAAAAGATTGACGTGCACAGATAAAGGATAGAATGAGATACAGAAGAGAGGATTGAAAAAGATAGACGGGAATTGAGATTAACATAGAGATAGAAAAAGATTGACGTGAATAGATAAAGGATAGGATAAAAGAAAGGAGGGGATTGATAAATATAACAAAATTTTGATTGAGAGGTAGTAAAAGATTGACGTGATAGGTGAAAAGATTGTATTAAAATAGACTAGCTATATCTTTCTATCATAAAGAATCAAATATATACAAACAGATAGGATCTCTATCTTTTTACTTCCAGCAGGAAAAACAGCTGGAATAAAAACTCATTCCAGCAGGAATAATTGGCACGACATTCCTGGTTTATTCCACAAAAAATTAATATTTATCATGGAAAAATGGTAAAGTTGTGAATTAGTTCACAAATATTGTTTAAATAATCAACGTTTCTTATTAATTGAAGAAATATGACAAGAAGGAGTCATTGGTAAGACATTTATAGTTTACTCCACGTAAATGTGTATTTATTCATAAATATTGTTTAAATACTTGACATATGTTGTTAATTTGACAAAAATTACAGCAAGGAGTCATTGGCAAGACATTTTTGGTTGAGTCTGAAAAAAATGGAGCCTATTCATTGTAACATAGGAAAACTGTGTATTTGTTTATAACAATTGTTTAAATAATTCACAAACAGCAGCTATTCTTAACTAATAGCAATCAGGCATTAATTTCTCTCATATTTTATATAAAAACTATGCATTTCAAACAACTAATCATTGCGAATCACGAGAAAATGGCTTTTGTTCATTAATTTGTTTAAAACATAAACCATTTTTTTATTACTCTAACCTACTGGAAATTATTGCTAGATAGTTATTACACGGGCTTAAGCTCTTCTTCAGTCAGTATGAAGATCTTAAAACAAGTTAGATCTGAAAAGTTAGAAAAAAAGTATTGTTTATTTCTGTTCGATTTCAACTTTTTTTAAATATTCAAATTGTAAACTTTTTCAATTATGAAATAATTCGGTTTACAATGCGGAATTTAAGAATCTTTTTTTTAAATGTTCCATTTTGGGTCTTCATTTTTGAAGCGTGCATTTTCAATTTAAAGAAGTTTAAAATGCAGTTTTGAAGACTGTAAATATAAATTAATCAATGATTTTAAAACTTGAGCTGTAGTTCGAATATTTAAAATAAAAGAATAATTGATTTTACAAGACGATTCTGAATATGTTCAAAATTAAACAATTTATAGATTTTAATATTAAAAATTGAACTCTTCCAATTCGAAAGACTTATTAGTTAAACCAATGTCAACGTCCGATTAAAATTTTATTAACTATTTAAAAATTTTTAATAATTTTAACTTGAAAGATGAGATGGTATGTTTTCACCGAAAAAGCAAAAAAACCAAATGTTGAATAATACCGAAAAAAATGTCCGAACAATGAAAATTTCTAAAATTTCAAATTACCGAAAAAAAAGTAAAACTACCGATAATGTTTATTACTTATAAATATTCCGAAAGTGAAAGTTAGCGAAACTATAAAGCTTCCAAAATTTGAAATTACCAAAATTATTAAATTTCAAAAATTGTATAATTATCGAAATTTTAAAACACTAATGTTCAAATTCTTAAATTCAGTGAAATACGAAAATGTCAAATATTAGTAAATTACCAAAATTTCCAATTTCCTAGACAATAAAAAAATCATGCTTAGTATTTATCTGTTAGAATAATATTTTATTTTATATACGTGCAGTATAAAATTAAAAAACAGCTTACGATATTTCAAGAAATTTTAAATGTAATATTTTAAAATATTTCGTTAAGTTTAGGGAGTGGATGCAAGTACCGAAAAATTTTCTAACTTTTTAATTTAAAAAAGAACAGTTTTGGAATATGCAGCGATATTTGACTGTTCATTTAAAATGGGCAATTATAAGTCAAATATTTAAACATTGAACGTTACAACGTCAATTATTCTATAATTTTTTAATTTTTAAATGAAAGTTCACAATTTTAATATATAAAGAACAATTGAACAATTATCAATTTGAAACGACTTGAAAATTTTAAAAAATTCACTTCTAATTTGAAAAGTGGATTTTAATATTGCAGCTTAACGGCATTTAATAAAAATTGTTTAATTGAAAAATGTCGAAAGCTTCCATTATATACGTGCAAATTATTGAACGTTTGAATTAAAAATTACTAAATTGACAAATTTTGTAAGCTTCAATTTAAAAGGTTCGAAATCTAAAAGAATTCCAACTTAAAGAGATCGATTTTTTTTATTTCAATAACCGTGCAATATTTTTGCGCACTTGGAAAAGAACGAGAAATTTTTTCCTCGATTAAAACGTCCACCCTGATTTTGAAATTTGTTTAAGTTACAGAAATAATTTAAAACCTACCACAAAAAAATTTTATATTGATCGGTAAGTTGAGTCCCAATTCTTTATAACAGTCGATAGCGTGTAAAAAACATAAAAGTGGTCCTTTCATTTTTGCAGTTCCACGACCATACAATTTTCCATTTTTTTCAATCAGTTCAAAAGGCATTGTTGCCCACTTTTCCCGTTTAACATTCAGTACATCTAAGTGACAGTAATAAAAAAGTGTCTTTTTCTTAGAATCATTGCCCAGTGTTCCCAAGACGAGAAGTGGAATCTTCATCTGCAAAAGCAAATTATTATCAATCGTGAATAAAAGCTAACAATTAAAGAAAAAATAACTAATATAATTGAAAATTAAGCTTAATTTGTAAGTACCTCCTCAGTTTGTCCATGGGGTACATAATTTCCTAAATTTTTTAATGCAACTGTAAATCCAAGCTTCTTCAATCTACTTTCTAACCAATGAATCAAAGCAGAAATTTGTTTATGTGCTCTGAGATTAGAACTTATAGTTGGAATTCCAACAATTTTCCGCAATTCTTCCACGTACTTCTTTTGCTGGGTATCTATATATTTGTAACATTTTACTACTTCTGGAGGAGTGGGCATGATATTTTAATCAGCTCAGTTTTTATCAGTTTTGATAGATTTGCAGGACAAAGGTGTCAACTAGTCTTTTGTTTTTATTTTGTACGGGTAACTCATTTTGAAACGAGGAAGACTGAAAATAATCCAAACTTTAAAGTATTCTGTGTGAAATCACCCTTATTTCACCTGGATAGAAACTTTCAGTTTGACAAACAAAAACGAAATACCCATATTTTTCACATGCCAAAGTCCTGATCTTTTTCAGAATATCTATTTTTATTTTTTATCGTCCAAAAAATGAGATTTTCTTATTATAGATCAAGAAGTGGTGCATTCACACAGAAAACTTTTTTTCTTTAATCAGCAATAAATAAACCAAAAGATGCATTTTTAATCCAGAAGGATGAATCTTGTATCCAAAAAGACCAATTTTCAACAAAACAGCTGAATTTTTGACAAAAAAAATGACTTTTTAAAAAAATAGATGAATTTTCAACCAAATAATTAAATTTTTAACTAAATATAGTAAAATTTTTGATCAAAATAGATGAATTCTGAATCAAAAATATAATACTAGAATTTTTAAATAAAAAGAATTAGTTTTCAACTAAAGAAGATGACTTTGCCTACCAAAAGATGCATTTTCAGTCCAGAAATATGAATCTTCTACTGAAAAAGACAAATTTTCAACAAAACAGCTGAATTTTTGACAAAAAAATGGACTTTAAAAAAAACAGATGAATTTTCAACAAAATAATTCAATTTTTAGCCAACTATAGTAAATTTTTTAATCAAAATAGATGAATTCTGAATCAAAAATATAATACTAGAATTTTCAAATAAAAAGAATTAATTTTCAACTAAAGAAGATGACTTTGTCCACCAAAAGATGCATTTTCAATCCATAAAGATGAATCTTCTACCCAAAAAGACTAATTTTCAACAAAACTGGTGAATTTTTTACCAAAAAAAAGACTTTTTAATACAATAGTTGAATTTTCAACAAAATTATTAAATTTTTAACCAAATATAGTAAATTTTTTAATCAAAATAGATGAGTTCTGAACCTAAAAGGTTAATTTTTAACTGCACAGTAGAATTTTTAACCAAACAGTTGCATTTACAACTAAATTGTTGAACTTTTAAGCAAACGAAGCGAATTTTCAACAAAGAAGTTGAATTTTTAACCAAATAGTTTAATTATCCACGAAAAAAGATGAATTTTCAACCAAACAGTTTAAATATCAACCTATGAAGATAAATTTCCAATGGAAAAGAACCCCAATTTTCTATCCTACAAGGTTAATATTCAACAAAACAGTTGAGTTTTCAACCCAAAAATATGATATTTAAGAAAAGAAGTGAATTCGAAAAAAAATAGTCGAATTTTTGAGGAAAAGAATCCATTCTGAACCAAAAATATAATAGTCGACTTATCAATTGAAAAGATTAACTTTCAAAACCAACACAGATGAGTTTTCTACTAAAAGATGAATTTTCAATTCAAAGGGACGAATTTTCCATCGTCTTTAGAGTCGAAAGTTCAACGAAACAGTTGAATTTTCGACCAAAAAAGGTGACTTTTTAAGAAAATAGTCGAATTTTTAACAAATTAATTAAATTTTCAACATAATAGTAGATTTTTTAACCAAAAGAAATTAATTCTGAACCAAAAAATATTTTTTCGAGTAAAAAGAATTAATTTTCGACCAAAAAATATTACTTTTTTCAACTAATAGATAAATTTTCAATCCAAAAGGATGAATCTTCTATCCAAAAACACAAATTTGCAAAAAGACTGTTGAATTTTCGACAAAAAAATGACTTTTTAAGAAAACTTTTATTTCCAATAAAATCATTAAATTTTAACTTAAATTTTTAATATAGTAGAGTTTTTAACCAAAACAGATTAATTTTAACACAAAAATATAATAGTAGACTTTTCGAATAAAAAAAAATTAACTTTTAACCAAAAAGTAAATAAATTTTAAACCGAAAAATATGACTTTCCTGCTAAAAGATTAATTTCAACCCGAAAAGACGAATATTCAACAAAAGAGTTTTCAACCAAGAAAGATGAATTTTGCCACCGAATAGTTGCATTTACAACTAAATAGTTGAACTTTCAAGCAAACGAAGTGAATTTTCGAGAATAAATTTGAATTTTTAACCAAACGTTTGAATTATCAACCTTCAACGATAAATCTTCAATAAAAAAATATGACATTTAAGAAAATAGGAAAATTTTCAACAAAATAATTAAATTTTTAACCAAAAGAGAAGAATTCTGAACTAAAAAAAAATAATTCTGAACCAAATATAAAATAGTAGACCTTTAAATTAAAAATAATTAATGTCCAACCAAAAAAGATGACTTTTCTACCAAAAGACAACGACTGAAAATAATCAAAACTTTAAAGTATTATGTGTGAAAGCACCCTTATTTCAGCTTGGTAGAATCTTCTTTTTTAACAAAGAAACCCCTAATTTTCATATTTACACGCCAAAGTCCTCATTTTTTCCAGAACATCTAATTTCCTTTTTTATATAAAAAAAAAAATTAAATTTTCTGATTCTAAATCAAGAAGTGGTGCATTCACACAGAAAACTCTTTTTCGGTCTCCATTCTGAAACCCTTAATTATTGTAGTTGTCAATCAGCAAGAAATGAACAAATCTCGCCTAAATTTCATGTACGTATATTTTTAAATGTATAAAATCAAAAAGAGGATTAAAGTAATGTTAAAACTATTCACAAGGCAGTTCGATTTAAAATCTCGTCCAATTACAAATATCTTTTGATGCAACCAATTTTTATAAGCTACTTATATCAGTTACGTGGCGGTTTTATCACTAATCTTTTTTCTTGTCCTTCGCTTTTGCATCTTTCGAAGTCTCTATTTTATTACACTCACACCATGGAGTAATCGACTTATCACATATTAGAGCAATATTGAGTACTGTGACTGGAGTATCTGATATCTTCATTTCTATCGTATCTTCTAACTTGTAAGAAACGTTGTGTAAACCTGTCTGGCGATCTCGTTTTCTAGTAACCTCACGCTGATTATAGCACTTGGTCATGTCTCTTTTGCGGTGGTTTCTGTCATGTATGTGCCTAAAATTACATGAAAAGAAGTCAGCTTTTGAAAATTAGGCATCTTTTAAGGAAATTTTCGCAAAATGATGGGTATATTATTTCAGGGTGTTTTTTCTAGGGTGATTCTTAGGAACGAAATTCAAGGGCAAGAGTCCTTCTTCTAAACTATCAGTTTCTTTCATAATAGGCCAAACTACCTAAACTACTCTTTGAGATTCAATCAAATACATTTTTTATAAGCAAAGAATAATAAAATAATGAAAATTCAAGGTTCTCATGGAAAAATCAATATTTTCAGGTTTTCAAGGACTTCAGAGCCCAAAATGCTCTCAAAACAGGGGAAATGGTGTAGTTTTTCACGAAAACAGTGGAACAATAGGGGAATAAATTCTTTTAAATGACATTAAAGTGGGAAGCATATTCCTAAGATTGCATGTTGAAATATATTGCATTTTCAACAAAATAGTTGAATTTTCAACCAAAATACATGAATTTTCTACCAAAGGAGATACCAGGAAAGATGACTTTTCAACCAAATAGGTAAATTTCTAACCAAATAGTAAAAATTTCAACCAAATAGTTCAATTTTCAACCAAACAGTTGCATTTACAGCTAAATAGTTAAACTTTCAAACAAAAAAGACGAATTTTCAACAAAAAAGTTGCATTTTTAACCAAATAGTTGAATTATCAACCTACAAATATGAATCTTCAATAAAAAAAAATGAATTCCCTGACAAAAGATGAATTTTATATCCTTAACAATGAATATTCAACAAAACAGTTACATTTTGAATTAAAAAAATATGACTTCATAAGAAAATAGTTGAATCATCAACAAAATAATTCAATTTTCAACAAAATAGTAGAATTTTTAACCAAAAGAGAAGAATTCTGATTAAAAAAAAATTAATTCCAAACATAAAACATAAAACAGTAGACTTTGAACTTTAAAAATTTAACATTCAACCAAAACATATGATGCCACATTCGTATGGGAGCTAAAATGCAAAATCTTTTTTTATATTATGTGAAAATACTTTTTTATGAGTCTTTATCTTCCATTTTTTGAGAATAAATTGAAACATTAGTAACAAAAAATAGTATACTCATCCATAGATCATTTTATTCGCGTTATTTGAAAATCTTTAACATTTTAAGCTGTATATCTCAAAAATTGAAAAATTTCACCGACAATCTCAGTCTAAATGGAACACTTTCAAATTCGTGTTTGATTTTCAATGCTTATAATTGTTTGTTCATTGAAGTAATTTATAGCCCAAAAAAATGGAATTGAATTGAAAATTGTTGAATCATTATGGCTTTAGATTTTAAATCGAACAATGTTGAACGATTTAAATTTGAAACCAAGCAATTACAATGTTTCGATATAAAATTATAGTATTTTTAACTCAACTCCAAATTTTTTAATTCTATTCGATTCAAAATGGAATATCTACAATTTTCAATGATTCTGTATGATCGTTCTTATTTTGAAAGTGTATATTTTTCAGTTGTTGAATTGTCAGTTCAATTTTAAATACAGTAACGAAATAAACTTGAAACAGAGTTTTCAACATATTAATTAAATTTTAAATAACATAGATGAATTTTTAACCAAATACTTGAATTTTCTACCTACAAAGATAAATTTCCAACCAAATTATCGAATTTTCAAACAAAAAATATTAATCTTCAACCAAAAACGGTTGAATTTTCAACCAGAGTTGCAGTTTTATAAAAAAACAAATATTTAACCAACGAATTGCATTTCCAACTAAATTGTTGAACTTTAAATCAAAAGAGACGAATTTTCAACAACATAGTTTAGCTTTTAACCATATAGTTGAATTTTCAACCTACAAAGATTGATTTTCAGCCAAGTGGTCAAATTTTAGGCTTCAACAAAAAATAGTTGAATTTTCAAACGTGTTTTGACCTCCCACCTTTCCCGAAAGTAACGTGGCCCTTGGCTGAAGACGGATTTTACGTTTATAAATTCTTTTAAATAAAATTAATGCATATAACATGTTTAATTAAATACGAAACAGTTTAAATTTCTAAGATTTCAAGTCGAAATATATTGCATTTTCAACAAAATAGTTGAATTTTCAACCAAAACAGATTTTCTACCCAAAACGATGAATTTTCAATACAAAAAGACGAATTCAAGAAAAAAAAATTTTTTCAACCCAAATTTGCATTAACAACCAAATAGATTAACTTTCCAGCCAAGAAGACGAGTTTTGCAGAACAAAGTTAAAAATTTAACAAAATAGTACAATTTGCAAGCCAAAAAGACGAATTTTTTCGAAGACAGTTGAATTTTTAACAAAAAAGTTACTTTTCCACAAAGAAAAATAAATTTTCGACGAATAATAATGACTTTTCTACCATAAAGGATGAATTTTTAACAACATACTTGAATTTTCAACCAAAAATGATGACTTTAACAAAATAGTTAAATTTCCTAAAAATAATTAGATTTTTAACAAAATAGTGGAATCTCCAAGCGAATAGTTAAATTTTCAGCATACAAAGATACATTTTCAATCAAATGGTCGAATTTTTAAACAATAAAGATTAAAATTCAATCAAATATTTGAATTTTCAAGACAAAAAGACACATTTTTTAGAATACAGTTGAATTTTCATTAAAAAAGTTCATTTTCAACCAATAAAGATTACTTTTCTACCATGAAAGATGAATTTCCCACAAAAAAGTAAAGTTTTTTAAGTTAAAAAGTCGAGTTTTTTCGAAAACAGTTGGACTTTTAAATCCAAAAAGAGGAATTCAAAAAAAGGAGATAATTTTCAATCAAGTAATATGGATTTTTAATAAGATAGTTCAATTCTCAACTAAGAAGTTGAACTTTCAACAAACATGAATAATTTTCTACCAAAAAAGACGACTTTTCAACAAAATATATAAATTTTCTACCAAATAGTGAAATTTCATCAAACAAGATTAATTTTCTGCCCCAAAAGACGACTTTTCAACAAAATACATCAATTTTCTATCAAATAGTTAAATTTTTAACTCATACAATATACAGGTTAAATTTTCAACCAAAAATGGAATAGTTAAATTTTCAGACAAAAACTCTGAAAAAATAACTTTGAACAAAAAAAAAACGAATTTTCAACAAAATTGTTAAATTTTCAACCAAAAAGATGAATTTTCGACCAAGAAGATTAATTTTCTATTAAAAAAGACGAAATTTCAACTTATCCAATATACAGGATAATGTTTTAACCAAACATGGAATAGTTAAATTTTCGGATAAAAAAAATATATAATTTTTAACAGAAAAAATGAATTTTCAGCAAAGTTGTTAAATTTTTAACAAAAAAGATGAATTTTCGACCAAGAAGATTAATTTTCTACCAAAAATGGCGAATTTTGAACAAAATACATCAATTTTTAATTACAAAGGACGAATTTTCTATCCAAAAAGATGAATGTTTAACAAACCAGTTTAATTTTCGACCAAAAATTATGACTTTTTAACAAAATAGTTGAATTATCAACAAAATTAAAAAAAAACACAAAATAAATATAAAAGTAGACTTTTCAATTAAAAAGAATTAACTTTAAAGCAAAAAATCTGACTTCCATCAAATGATGAATTTTCAATCCAAAAGGACGAACTGTATAACCAAAAAGACGAATGCTGAACAAAACTATTCAATTTTCGACCAAAAAATATGACTTTCTTAACAAAGTAGTTAAATTTTCAATAAAATAAATATATTTCCAATTGAATAGTAGACTTTTTAACCAAAACACATCAATTCTGAAACAAGAATATAATAGTAGACTTTAAAAAGAAAATTAACTTTCAACCAAAAAATATTACTTTTTCTACCAATAGATGGATTTTTATTCAAAAAAGATGACTCTTTTATCCAAAAATTTGAATTTTCGACCAAAAAAATTACTTTTTAAAAAAATACTGTAATTTCGAACAAAATAATGAAATTTTCAAACAAATAGTACAATTTTTAGCCAATTGAAATTAATTATGAACGAAAAATATTATATTAGACTTCTAAAATCAAAACTTAACTTTCAACAAACAAAAAAAATTAATTTTAAACCCAAAAAAAAGATCACGTTTCTACTAAAAGATGAATGTTCAATTCAAAAGACGAATTTTCTATCAAAAAATACGAATGTGAAAAAGGCGACTTTTCGACAAAAAATACCTTTTACGAATTTAGTTGAATTTTCCACAAAATAATTAAATTTTTAACCAAAAGAAGTGAATTCTGAACCAAAAATATTATAATAGACATTTAAAATAAAAAAAAATTATCTCTCAACAACAAAAATGAATTTTCAACGAGAAAACATGACTTTTCTACTAAAAGGCGAATGTTCAATTCAAAATACGAATTTTCTATAAAAAAACGCGAATGTGAAAAAAAAACCGTTGACTTTTCGACCCAAAAATACGTCCTTTTAAGAAAATTATTGAATTTTCCACAAAATAATTAAATTTTCAGCCAAATAGTAGAATTTTTAACCAAAAGAAAATTAATTGTGAACAAAAAATATTATAGTAGAAGTTTAAAATAAAAAGAATTAACTTTAACCAAAAAAGTGAATATTCAATCAAAGAGATTACTTTTTTACTAAAAGATGAATTTTCAATTTAAAAGTACGAATTTTCTATCCATAAAGAGGCATTTTCAACAAAACAGTTGAATTTCGAAAAAAAGAATTAAATTTTCAAACAAAAGAGGTGAATTCGGAACCAAAAATATAATATTAGACCAAAGATCAAAGAAGATGACTTTTTAAGAAAAGAGTTGAATTTTCAACAAAGTAATTAAATTTTCAACGACATGTGGTTAAACATTCTGAATCAAAAATATAATAGTAAACTTTGCGAATAAAAAAGAATGATCTTTTAACCAAAAATGATGACTTTTCTACTAAAAGATGAATTTTCAATTCAAAAGGACGAATTTTCGATGAAGATGACTTTTTAACCAAATAGTTGAATTTTTTAACAAAATAATTAGATTTTCGATCAAAAAAGATTAAATTTTCAACCAAAAATACAGTATTAGACTTTCCAATTGAAAAGATTTAACTTTCAACCACAAATAGTTGGATTTTCTTATTGGGTTCTATTAATTCAGCTCGCATTTGAGCAAAAAAAAACGAGCAAAAGGGGAATTTCCTTGAAAACAGGGGAAAAAAGGGGAATTCTTTAAAAAGGGGGAAAAGAGGGATTAGAGGAAAGAGTGTAAAGTCTGATTTCAAGAAAAACTCCAGGAGAATTCCAACTTTTCCAGGTCGCTAGACACGCTGTGTTTCTTACTTAAAAGTGTTGTGAGTTCCAGTTGAAATATTCTGTGGGCGAGTAATATTGAGTCCAGCTTCCTTCAGTCTTACGTAAAATTCATCGTCTTCCAAACCCCAACCCCAGTATTTATTTGACATACCGTCCACTTTCATAAAATGTTCTCTATAAAATTTCATAAATTTATTTAGAGAATTTTCGAGTAAAACACATAAATTCTATTTTGAAGAAGAATTATAAAAATAAAATACCTCTTAACAAGTAATATGCCCCCAACAAAAGTTGGGTAATGGTACCTAGGGTGCAATTCAGGCGAGGATACGTGAAAAGGTCCCTTGTCGGGAAAAGAGTATAATAACTCATCGTTCGTTGGCAGTAAGTCAACATCATGCATTGCTACATAATCGTAGTCCTTTTTTACTTCTAAAAATCCTACATTTATCAGAGACGCTCTGTTAAATCTAAATTTGTCTACCTGCAAAATATAATAAAAATAAAAACTGCTGTTTACCACACATACCTAAATTAGAAATTTTAAAAATTAATCTTTACTAAACCTGATTCAAAATAAATATGTGATAGTCTAAATTCTGTTTATCTAAAAACTTTCGCATGTGAGGAGCAAATTTTAAAAGTTCTTCAAAGCGATCTCTAAATGGCACGAGTATGGCTAGTCGATGCTTTGACTTTCTTCTATTCCTCAAAGCATTAGTCGACGACTTTACATCACTTCGATCTCGCGATGACGTACCAAGATCGTATTTCCGGTCATCTAAACAAAAATTTTGTTTTATTTAATATCTTTCTTTCTTTGTAGTCTAAATATTGTATTTTATCTTCTGTATAGTAAATATATATCTATTGAAATCTTTGAAAATGTGTTTCAGTTTATTATACGTTCAACAGAACAGGTGAATTTTTGACCAAAAAATATGAATTTAACAAAATAGTTGAATTTTGAACAAAATAATTAAATTTGTAACCAAATAATACAATTTTTAGCCAAAAGAGATGCAATCTGAACCAATAATATAATAGTAGACTTTTCAATTAAAAGGATTTGACTGTCAGCAAAAAAGATTTCTACTGAACAATACATGTTTAATTCAAAAGGACGAATTTTCTATCTCCAAAGACAAATGTTCAACAAAACAGTTGAATTTTCGGCCAAAAAGGATGACTTTTTAACAAAATAGTTTAATTTTCCACAAAATAATTAGATTTTTTATTAAATAGTCGAATGTTTAACCAAAAAAGATTAATTCTGAACTAAAAATACAAAAGTAGACTTTTCAAACCAAAAAATTAGATTTCAACCAAAGAAACGAATGTTCAATAAAACAGTTGAATGTTCGACCAAAAAGAAGACTTTTTAATAAAATAGTTGAATTTTTAACAAAATAATTAAATTTTTAACTAAATAGTAGAATTTTCAACCAGACGAGATGAATTTCGAATCAAAAATATAATAGTAGAATTTTCAAATACAAATAATTAACTTGTAACCAAAATAATTGATTTTTCAACCAAAAAAGATTACTTTTCTTCTAAAAGATGAATGTTTAATTCAAAATACGAATTTTCTATCTACAAAGATGAATATTTAAAAAAACAGTTGAATTTTCGACCAAAAAGGATGACTTTTTAACAATATAGTTGAATTTTCCAAAAAATAATTAAATTTTTAACTAAATAGTAGAATTTTTAGTTAAAATAGATGAATTTTAAATCAAAATTATAATAGACTTTTCAAATAAAAATGATTAACTGGTAACCGAAAAAAATTGAATTTTCAACCAAAAAATATTAGTTTTCTACTAAAAGATGAATGTTTAATTCAAAATAAGAATTTTCTATCTACAAAGACGAATGTTTAAAAAAACAGTTGAATTTTCGACCAAAAAGGATGACTTTTTAACAATATAGTTTAATTTTCCACAAAATAATTACATTTTTAACTAAATAGTAGAATTTTTAGTCAAAATAGATGAATTTTAAATCAAAAATATAATAGACTTTTCAAATAAAAATAATTAACTGGTAACCAAAAAAAAATGAATTTTCAACTAAAAAATATGAGTTTTCAACTAAAAGATTAATGTTCAATTGAAAATACGAATTTTCTATTTAAAAAGACCAATGTTTAAAAAACAGTTGAACTTTAGACCAAAAAGGATGACTTTAACAAAATAATTCAACCTTTAACCAAATAGTAGAGTTATTAACCAAAAGAGATGAGTTCTGAACCAAAAATATAATAGAACACTTTTCAGTTAAAAAGATTTGACTTTCAACCAAAAAAGAAGCGATTTCTACTAAAAACTAAATTTTCATTAAAAAAAAAAACACAATTTTCTATATAAAAAGACGAATGTTCAAGAGAACAGTTGAATTTTCCACAAAACAAAGATAACTTTTTAATAAAATAGTTGAATGTTTAACAAAATAATTAAGTTTTCAACGAAGTAGTATAATTTTTAGACAAAATAGATGAATTTTCAATCAAAAATATAATAGTAGACTTTTCAAATAAAAATAATTAACTTTTAACCAAAAAAATTAAATTTTCAACAAAAAAATATGACCTATTGAGAAAGTAGTTTTTAAAAAGAAAATAGTCATCTTGAAAATAATTTTTATGTTTTTTTATTCAATATCTTTCTTTTTTTATAGTATAAATAATCAAAATTTATTCCTATTTTATCCTCTATATAGAAAATATAAATCCATTGAAATCCAAAAATGTATTTTAGCTTATTGAAACTTAAAAAAAACATTGAATTAAATATTCATCAAAGTTACTTCAAGTCATTTCAATCATGGTTCTTAGATTTGTTTAAAAAAATAAAAAGTCTCCTTTAACAAATACACAAACCCCCATATATATGCCAATTTTATGTTGAACTTCTCGCAGGAATGTATTTCTTATAAAATAAATATTAAAAAAATTAGCAACAATAAAATTGTTGATTTTTTGTGAAAATAGTATTTTTATAAAAAAAAAAATCGCCGCCATTTTCTTAATTTTAAACTGTTTTCAAGTTTTTCAGTCGATTTCGAAAAAGGACGTTTCTTTTTTAATTGCACGGCCTTCACAATGCATGGAATTATAAATTTCTAAATTAACCTAACAAGACCCACTTTTATTATATAATACTACTACACGAAAGATAATTCATGCTTAATAGTTCCTGGTTTTAACAAAATATTTTTAAGCAACTCCTTAAGAATAACACAAGATTTTTTTCTGATACATTTCAGGATATTCTGCTAATAAAAACTCTCTAAGAAAATGGATATCTCTAGAAAATAAATAATGTAAATGCAGAAATGTGTGAAATACTGAGTTGCGTTAAAAAAAAAATATATCTTTGTAAGATGAGTTAGATAAATATATATTTTTTTAAATACACACATCTGTATTCTAAAAGTTACTACATTTACATTTTTTATTCTCTAGGTATATCAAATTTTTTTAGCAAACTTTTATTAACAAAAAGTCCTCAACATAACAGAAACGTCTTTTATGGTGCAGTGCGTAAAAATGAATTTTTGACAAGACTGTTTTATTCTTCAGAAATAATAAAAAAAATGTACATCTATGAAAATAACTATAAAAATTATCGAAATAATAATTTTCTGAGAAACAGTAAAATAAAGTTTGTATTTTTTCAATAATTTCTTTCTTTTCAGTTTAAATTTCTGTTACCAAAACTTTCCTATCTCTTTATCAAGCTTATATTAATTAGGATTGCTACAAAATCCGAATTTTGAAATTCCCTGTTTTTCTCATAACAAAAATGTTCTGACTCTTTCAGATTTGCCCTGATATTCTCGAACCACTTTCAAATTTACTGACTTTTCATAATTTTATGACCTGTAGCAACCCTGATTTATCTCTCTGAATCGTTTGAACATTTCCAAACCATTTTGTATTTTTTGCTAAAAATTGTAGTGATTCAAAAAACAAAGAAAGTTTCCATCCTGTATAAAAAAAAAACGAAATTCCCGCATCAAAAATAAAATTCTGTTCATATCCCTCTTTTTCCACATGCTGGATGCTAGGGTGTCTTAAAAAATATTTTAATATATTTGTATATTTTTGCCAGGGAATATAACTGATGGTATTATACGTTCAGAAAAAAATTCGATTAAATTATACCAAAAATACTACCTCTTGGCTTAAAAAGTTACCCTGTATGCAGGACAAAATTACACTTTGTAGGGGTTAAAATATTATATTTAGTTTTTTAGGATTTTGTACGCCATTATTTGGATTTTTTGGTACTTAAATGACTTAACAAGATACAGAAAAACAAAAATTTATTGGTAAAATAAATATAATATTTTAGCCACTAAAAAGGGTAGATTTTTATGCTTAGGGGTAGTATTTTTGGTCTAATTAGATCCACTTTTTTTTGGCTGAACGTATGGTACCATCAGTTGTATTCCCTCGCACACAATTATTATATTTGCGAAAATTAACATTAATTAATCATTTTGGGATAGTTCAAGGCCCCAGTTCCACGGTTTAAAATTATTTGAAAAAGAAAAGAAAAATATGCATTTATTTTTTCACCAAATAGAACAAGTTTAGTGGGTGCGTCATGAAAAAACATTTAAATTTTTTAGGACACCCAACTAGACATCCCGTAAAAATATTTATCAATAAAAAACTTTAAAATTCCCGGTTATTCCACGGTTAAAAAATAATGTATTGTATAATCTTTTGACATCTTATACAAAATAAAATTGTGATTGTTTTTTTTTACATTTTTTTCTCAGAAACGAAAAATCTACTTCAAATTTTGACAAATTTAACTGCAAAAGTACTTTTTTCTCTATTGAAATATCGAATATTTCGTTTTTAAAATCATCAATTGATCCTACTAAAAATGCAATTCTACTCTAGTAATTTTGCTGGCAGAGAGTGAAGAGTCTGCGAAACTCTAATAATTTTAGGCCCTCGGATAGTTTTGCAAATTCAATGTTCTAATTTTAGATACAAAATAAATTCAATTCTAATATGAAATATAAAAAAATGAATTAGCACTTGAAATTTTAAATAAACTTTAAAATTGTTTATATTTCACTTCAAAATTTAAGTTTTCCAATTTTTATGTATCCTTTCTTATATATTACAAAGCTTAAAATGTCTACCAATGACGAAATTTGACTGCAGATGTTGACTTTCTGCAAAAACCAGCCCCGTGGCACTCTGAAATGAAAGTGACGGAAATGTTGAGTACGGCCGAGGGTGGCGCTGGCTGTACTTTTA
>JAABKJ010001118.1:0-31590 GCA_011634705.1 Andricus grossulariae | reverse complement strand
TGATGCTTATCGAGTATATGTTTTTTTCTAAACCGGGAGAAATCACGAATATTAACCGGGAGAACCGGGAGAAAGCCCGGAGACAAAAATTGAAAAAATAGTGGCCACCCTGTTAAAATATCTTAACAATTTAGACAAGTATTGTGAAATCAGCTTTAAAATGAGCCCAGGAACTTTAAAAAATATGAATTATTTCCAGAGTTATTCTAATTTTTCGAAAACATCCCAATTGACGTTCTTTTTTGTTGCAATTTTGTCCTTCGTTTTAAACCTTTCTCCAAAAATGCCGTACGGCAATTTTGTATATTTTTACTTATCAAGTTTTTCATCTAAAATCTGACTTTTTAAATTGACAAAGTGTTGGTTTCTACAATATTTTGGCAATAAATGATGACTGAGGAGGGCTCAAGTTGTCGGTCGAAACGTTTCAAAAATTTATAATTGCTGATTCTTTCATTTACTTTTGACCTGCAAACTGCGAAGACTATCAACACAATTATATCTTTTTATAAAATAGACATTTTGCCCCCGGCGTTTGCTTATTAGACGCGTAATTTGATTATCTTTCGAGCTATTATGAGGAAAAACTGTTGATGTTTATAGTAAAAAAATTAAGGCACTTTAGCAACAGCTCAAAAAATAGAATTTCCGCCGGTAGTGCACAATAATTGTTCTGGAAATGATATTGCAAACAGTAAATTGCTTTAAAATGGATTCAATTTTAAATTTTGAATCGAATTTTTCTGGAAATTGACCTGGAAAAGCTGGAGATGTCCTGGAATATTGAGATCCGACTTCTGTAACAACCCCGAATTTCTGTTGTAGCATATGAGAACCAATTGGGGATCGGTGTTTTGAAGATCGAGATGGAATGTGGTTTCGCTTTTAACCCTAGATTAGAAAATGTGAGTCGAGAACCCTTGTTCTCCAAGCACTCCTGATGCAAGCCTCAGAGTGGAGACTGCAAAGACAGAGAAGGAGCCACGTGGGTTGGAAGGTACTAAAGAGTTTGTTTTTTTCTTCACAGGGTACGTGTACATGAATGGGGACATTGGGAAGCTCCCACCAGGGGCGGTTTACGCAGCCTCCCCTGAAACACTCAGCATGGTTGGGGGTGCAGTTGGGAACAGTGCTTCCGGTTTAGATTACAGCGTCATGAACGGTGGACCGAGCGGAGGCGAATTGATGCTCGACGCGGGTGTGGGCAACTTGGAATCTGCACCCCAACTTGCCATGGGTATGGGTGGTGCTGTTGGATACAGTCCAGTGGATATCTCGAATCTTGGCGACGTTACGGCACCAACCGGCCAGATGGCCGACCTTACTGTGCCAGGCATACCTCTAGAACAACTTAAACAGATGCTCTCTTCTCAACTCGAATATTACTTCTCCAGGTGGGTTCTCCACAAGTCCTACACCTTGCCAGACTATCCTGCAGAAATTTTCAGATTAGAAAGTATTCAGGGTGTCTACCCTACCTGGAAAACCTGGAATTGCCAGGGAAATGTTGTATACCTGTAGAAACCTGGAAATATTAGGGAATTTTGTTTCAAGTCAGGGAATATTTTTCGAGAGCATTTAATTTTTTGATTAGATTCCAATATAAAATTGAATAACGATGATTCTTCATTTGTAAAACAGGGATAAAGCCAGGAGGAAATGATTACACAGGGAGGTTTCCCGTATTTCATGATTCGCGCGTTTTGTAGGTTTTGAATGATAGTGATTTTTTTGACAGAAATCACATTCTTCAGTAAAAAAATCTATCCAGGCGTTTTGAATGTCACTTGATACTACATTATATGATACTTATTGATAATATATTTATCGTCTTCAAAATTTCTATAAATTTAATATATAATGATGGTTTTGAATGCGCAATTTTAAAGCAGTTTAATCTTTGAAGGCCTTGAAACTAAAGTTTTTTCTTATATTATTTTTTGTAGATTTGGATTTTTTTATTTCACATTACTTTAGTTTCAAATTCAAATATTTAAAATGTCAGGACAATTTCGCAATGAAATTGATAGTTTTGAATTTAATAATTGAAGATGTTAATATAAAGCAATTTCTAATTGAGAAACTTACGATTTTAAACATTGAAATCATATTACAGCAATCTTGTTTTGTATTATTTAAAAAATTTTAATGCAGTTTCTTAAAATGGGCCGCTTTTTACTTGAAGATTTAAACTAGTAAATCATTTCAAATTGAAAAATATTTTATTGGGAAAATTCAAGAATTTAGAATAATTCTAAAGGAAGGTTTTAAATTAAAAAATTAAAAATTGAGATTAAAATGAAAAAAGATAAAAATTAAACTATCTGAAATGGATACATTAGTAATTGAATAATTTCGGTAGTTTTAAATTGTTACAATTTTAGAGCTCTGAATTTTCATGTTGAACGCTAAATTTTTTATTTTTCCCTTACATAGGTTTTAATTTTGCAATTAAAATTGAATTGGTTGAATTTGAGAAAATATAATTAACAATTTAAAAGTTATTAGTTTTTTTAACGATTTAAATTGACCTAAAATAACATTTTTTCAGAGTAGAAATTTTTCCATTTTTAGTGTTTGCCATTTAAAATTAATACTTATTTTGAACGTTTTTTTTTAATAATTCAATTTATTTCTTGATATTAAAAAAATTGGTCTTATCAGCTTTGATGTTAAGCTCTAATTTTGTTATGTAATAGCAAATTGAACTTCTATAATTTCAGAAGCTTTGACTTTGAAAGATTCAATTTAGTTTTAAATTTCCAATTGTCAAATTTTAATTGCTCTGAATTTATAATGATTGAAATTTAAAAGTTTTTAATTTTGAAAGCTTTCAATTATAAATAATACCATTTCAATTCCTCTGAATTTTAAATGATCTATTTTCCAAAACTCGAATCTTAAAATATTCAATTTTTAAGGTTTTGACATTGTCCTATTTTCGAAATTTTAATCCGAAATAATTCAATTTCGTGTTTCTTCAATTAAATTTTTTGTTTGTTAATTTTTAGCGCTTCGAATTAAAAATTACACAATATTATTCAACTCATTTTTCTAATTAAATTGTCCAAAGTCGTTCTATATTTTAATTTTTTTATTTCAGACGTTTTCAGTTAGAAATTATTAATTATTGTTTAAAAAATGTTTAAAAATAATATTGAAAAATTGGTTCGATAACATATTTTTAAATTGTTTACATGATTCAAAGTGAACAGATTTCTTGCAAAAAAGTTTGCTGATGCTTATCGAGTATATATTTTTTCTAAACCGGGAAAAATCACGAATATTTACCGGGAGAACCGGGAGAAATTCGGGAGACGAAAATTTTAAAAATAGTGGCCACCCTGATGTCCCGACTCGATTGTTTAAAAAATGCAAAATACTTGAATGGGTCCGTACTATGAAAAATTATACCTGGAAAGATCTTGAGATACCTGGAAACAATTTGGAATTTCCAGGGAAATTTTTCCAGGATTTGAGTAGGCATCCTGTTCAAGAACTTTTATTCCAGCAGGGTAGTGCTATTAGTAGTGAGACGCCTAGGCGTCAGTTCTAAATGGAAATAGGAAAAGAAAAGAAAAGTATTAGAGGTTTTTGATTATTTGTTGTATATTAAATTTTGAAATTTAATTTTGTGTTTCAGGCTCTCTTGGCTGCCGGTTGTGGAGGATGAAGACGAAGCACCTCACGTGTACGGATATCTTTGTGACTTGATAGAAGCAAACCATCCAGTAGTTTTAGGAATCAACAACGCTAACCTACCGAGACTAATCAGCTTCTTTGCGGAAGCACTTCACAAAGAAGCGATCCCCGCTGCGAATCCAGTTATGGCAAGAGTTGTCGGTATCGTTAGACAAATTCAGGTGAGTTGAGAAATTTAAAATTCAAGCGAGGGGTTGACCATTGGACTTTTGAATATATACCAGGTTTCAAAGTTTTAATAACAATAAATATTTCATAAATATTTGAACATGTATCAAAGATTGCACCAAGATTTGAAATTTTTTCGCTAACTTCGTGAGGATTTCAATAATTTCAAAAGATTTCGAGATTTTTCAAAAATTGCACGAAGATTTCAAATGATAATTACAGATATTCCAAAAGATTTTGAAGATTTCAAAATACTATGAAAGATTTAAAAGTATTTCACAAAGGTTGTAGGATTGTAAAATTTTTAAAAGATCTGACAAAGATTTTAAAGATTTAATTTTTTTTCGAAGCTTTCAATAATTTTAAACGGCATCACAAAGATGTCAAGATATCAAATTTTTTAATAGGTGTCACTAAATTTCAAAGATTTTAAAAAATTTACAAAATTTCAAAATAGTTAAGACGGTTCTAAAAGATTCTAAAACATTTCAGAAAATTTGAAAGATAATCTAAGATTTCACAAAATTTCAATGATTTAAAAGAATGTCAAAAGTTTCAAAATAGTAGTGCAGAAGATTTAAAAATATTTCACAAAGATTGTAAGATTTGAAAAACTTTCAAAGATTTTAAAGATTTAAAATTTTTGCAGCTTTCATGAAGATTTTAATAATTATAAAAGATTTCAAGCTTTTTCAAGGATTTCATGAAGGTTTCAAAGATTTCAAAATATTTCAAAAAATTTCAAAGATTATTAAAGACTTGACAAATATTTGACTAATTTGACATTTTTGCGAAGATTTCACAAATATTTCATGATTTTAACATTTTTCCAGGATTTCACAAATATTTCAAATATTTCACAAAGATTTAAAAATATTTCAGGAAGATATCAAATATTTGAAAATTTTTAAAAGATTTCATGAAAATTTAAAAGATTAAAAATATTACAAACTATTTCAGAAAATTCAAAGAGTTTAGAAAATTTTTAATATTTCAAAATATTTCACAAAACTTGTAAGATTTAAAAATTTCAATAATTTCAATAGATGCCACAAAGATTTTAAGATTTTAAAATTTTTCAAAAGATTTCACGAAGATTTGAATGATTTAAAAATTTTATCAAAGATTTCAGGAAGGTTTCAAAGATTTCAAAATATTTCAAATAATTCCGAAAGATATCACAAAATTTCAAAGATTATCAAAGATGTGACAAAGATTTGAATAATTTTACATTTTTGCGAAGATTTCACAAATATTTCATGATTTGCACATTTTTCCATAATTTCACGAAGATTTCAAATATTTCGCAAAGATTTAAAGATTCCAAAGGATTCAGCCAAGAGTTAACAAATATTTTAATTATTTGAAATTTTTTTAAAGGTATCAAATATTATAAATATTCCAAAATATTGCACAGATCTAAAAATATTAAAGAAAATTCGAAGAGTCTAGAAAATTTCTAAGATTTCAAAATATTTCACAAAGCGTATAAGATTTAAAAATCTTCAAAAGATTTTACAGATACAATTTTTTAGATTATTTCAATAGTTTCAAAAGATGTCACAAAGATTACAAAATATTCTTAAAGATATCAAGGATATCAAAAAATTTCACAAAATTTCAAAGATTCGTCAAATGATTTTAATGATTTGAAATTTTTTGAAGATTTCATAAAGATTTCAGGATTTGAAAATATTTAAAGGATTTTAGGAAAATTTCATAAATATTTATAAAGATTTAAAAGATTATACATTTTTTCAAGGATTTCATGGAAATTTAAAAGATTTCACAGAGTTGAAAATATTGCAGAAGATTCTAAAAGATTTTAGAACATGTCATAGATTTCAAAATATTTCACAAAGATTTCAATGATTTAAACATGTTCTTGAGATTTTACGAAGATTTATAAAAATGTTAAGATTTAGCAAATATTTAAAAATTTTCGAAATACATATTTCAATGATTTCAATGTTTTCACAAAGATTTCAATAATTTCACAAAAATTTAGCAACGATTTGAAAGATTTGAAAATTTTCCAAAGATTTCATGAAGATTTGAAAAGATTTGACAAAGATTATAGAAGATTTCAAAGATTTAGCAAACATTTCAAAATATTTCACAAAAATGTCAAAAGATATAAATGATTTCACAAACATTTCAAAAGATTTCAATGATTTCACAAAAGTTTCAAAGATTTCACGAAGGCGACAAGGAGACAACTTTTAGGAGCGCAATATAGTCACATGAAATTCATTTTTTTATTATCGTATTGTTAATTACTGGAAGAATAATGATACGCTATGCAAATTCTATGTAAGAATGGATTTATCAAGTTTTTTCCGATTTTGATTTTAAGAAAGTTTGCAAAGAAAACAAAAGAAATCCATAGACAGTCAGCAATTGAGTTTGAATTGTAAATTCAAAGGCTTTACATCTGTGGTAGAGAAATTGGCGAACCTGATCTTTTCATTCTGTTGTATTAACAGTTTGAATTTTGGAAAGTTCGTCGAATGTTCCGGGAGTTGTTTGCAATTTGATTTAAATTGTATTTATGGACCTAGAACAAACAATCATATGAAAATGCTTATTTATTCCTGAAAGAGAAATATTACAAAAATAATAAATTTTAAAATCTTTTTAAATCCTTTGTAAAATTTTTGAAATCTTTCTAAAATTCTTGTGAAATCTTGTGAAATCTTCGACAAAATTTGGAATTATTAAAATCTTTATCAAATCTTCGAAAGCTTCGTGAAATCTCTTGACAAATTTTCAAATCTTGAAATCTTCTGAAATTATTTAAATCTTCGAAAAGAATTTTAATCTTTAAAATTGTTCTCTAAATATTTTGAAATCTTCGAAATTTTCTGAAATCTGTGAATTTTTCTAAGCTCTTTTAGAAAAATTTTCATATCTTGAATTCTTTGTGAAATCTTTTTAAATTATTCAAATATTTTGAAGATTTTTAAATCTTACAAGCTTTGTGAAATATTTTCAAATCTTCGAAATTTTCTCAAAATATATATATAATATAAATATTTTCAAATATTTAACATCGTTGCTAAATCTTCGTAAAAATTGCTAATCATTAAAGTCTTTGTCAAATCTTTGATAAAGTTTGAAATTTTGTATAATACATACTTTGAAATCTTTAAGAATATTTTGAAATCTTTGAAATCTTCGTGAAATATTCGAATATTTTTAAACCTGTAAAATATTTTGGAATATTGGAAAATTTCAAAATTTTCATGAAACCTTCAAGAAAATTTCAAATATTTAAAATCTTTGTTAAATCTCCGTGAAATCTTTTGGAATCTTTAAAATCTTTGTGAAATATTTGAAATCTTCGTTAAATCTTTTGAAGATTTTCAAATCTTACAAGCTTTGTGATATATTTTGAAATCTTTGAAATTTTCTAAACTCTTTTAGAATCTTCTGAAATATTTTTAAACCTGTAAAATATTTTGGAATATTGGCAATCTTTGAAATTTTCATGAAATCTTCAAAAAAATTTCAAACATTTAAAATCTTTGTTAAATCTCCGTGAAATCTTTTGGAATCTTTAAAATCTTTATGAAATATTTGAAATCTGCGTTAAATCTTTTGGCATTATCTGCAATATTTTGAAATCTTTAAAATCTTCGTGTAATCTTTGACAAAATTTTCAAATGTTTGAAATCTTCTTGAAAAATTTTCAAATCTTGAAATCTTTGTGAAATCTTTTGAAATATTTGAAATCTTTAAAATGTTCTAAACTCTTTTAGAATCTTCTGAAATGTTTTTAAACCTGTGAAATATTTGGAAAGCTTTGAAAAATTTTTAAATATTTAAAATCTTTGGTAAATCTTCGTGAAATCTTTTGGAATCATTGTGAAATATATTTAAATCTTTTGGAATCTTTAAAATCGTTTAAAATCTTTGAGACGTATTTGAAACCTTCGTGAAATCCTTGAAAAATTTTCTAATCATGAAATCTTTGTGAAATCTTCTCAAAATTTCAAATTATTAAAATCTTTTTTAAATATTTGATAACCATTGAAATTTTGTGAGATATTTTGAAATTTTTGAAATGCTTAACAATAATTTAGTCTGAAAAACTTTTAAATCTTGAAATCTTTGTGAATATTTTTAACTCAGTGAAATCTTTGATGATCTTTAAAATTTTGTGAAATCTTTGACAATATTTTCAACTCTTTGAAATATTTTAAAATGATTAGAATCTCCATGAAATCTGCGAAAAGTTTTCAAATCTTAGTATCTTTGTGAAATATTTTGAAATATTCTGAACTATTTTGAATTTTTTGAAATCTTTTGAAATCTTCGTGAAGTTTTCGAAAAAATTTCAAATCTTGAAATCCTTGTGCTTATTTATTTATAAAAAAGAGAGATATGACCAAAATAATAAAATATTCTCTTGTTTTTTTTACAGAGCAACGAAACGATGTTCCAAGCATGTATAACCGCTTTGACGCCAGATCAACAACACGCTCTCCACGAAGCACTAAGTGTACCAACTAATTAAATTCCGTGCTACAAACACCCTAATTTTAATGTCGTAATTTAAAAAAATCCGCGTTTACAGAACCTGCGATAAAAAAAGAAAATCCCAGAGACTAGAGGTAGCTAGATACGATCGATCGATGGTTCGTCTCAGCCTAAACGACCATCACGAAAAAGGTGCATTTGACTTTTTTGCTTACACACTGTTACTGTTAAATATTTTGCACATCACGATAAGATCCCCCCACCCCCCCTCTTCATTAATAGAGGGGGTTTTATCACCCCCTCTATTAATGCTCGAAACTGTTGCAAATTATCGTCGGTATAAATATTGTAAAATATAAATGAAACCGGGCTCCTGCTCGCACTGACGAAACTCTCTTAACCACTTCTGTTCTACCTTTTTTGCTCTGTTTTTTGCACCTCATTGTGAAACTATCTTGACGAAGGTGCACAATAGTTTTGAAATTCAATTTTTGAATCAACTACCGTTGTGTTGCCGCAATAATTTAGACGGCATTTTAATTGTTGGGCAGTCGGCATTTGTTGATCATTTTCCGAGTGCAAGTAATTTCGACTCGACAATTATTGATTCGTCGATAGGAACACGATGCGAGATTCGGTATCTTCTAAACAGGACACACTTTAGTAAGATGATGATGATGATATTTACATTTTGATACTACAATCGTTTTGGACGTGACGCGCGATTATCGAAATTGGAAAGCGTTACGTCGAAAACTCGATGATCTGCCGATCGTTTGATGGCCGAAAGATTCTAGAAAAGACGTGCGAAATTTTATAGACCTCATATTGTATCTGTAAATATATAAAGGCGATCCTCCCTGGATTGATTGTTATGCAGGATGCTTTCGTCATTGCGAACTTGTGCATCATCCCATCACTGAAAACAAACAAAATTATTGTCACTCCGATTTATGGTAGTTGCCTTCACGAATTGACAAAATTATGAAAGCAAATAGACTGGAAAGACACTAACTCTCATTGTCATCGCTTGATGGCATGATATTGTGATTTAGGTATTTTATTATTAAATTTAAGTACGATAAATGTTATTTAATGGTAATATCTATAATATCGCAACGTTCAAGTTAGATAGGACGGTGTAAGAGTGCCTCTCGAGTGAAAATGAAACAGACTTACTGATTCGCATCCAAAGCTCTTTTTAAACTACCGATTAACTATAAATAGCTCTAGCTTTCAAATTTTCTTTCAATTTTGACGACACAAAGGAATAGAAGTTTCAGTTTTAGGTGTTTTTTATATAGCAACTCGCTGACTAAATTATTATAAGCGCTTTGTCCTCTGAGATGGATTATCGATACAATTTGTCACTATCGAAAATGAACTGATGACAACGTCCACAAAATTTTGTTCACACATTGGTAGAGTAGTTGATTTCTTCAGAAACCTAGATTGTCTGATGAAATAAATGTGCAACGAGAGATTCTGTATCGAATTTTTAGGCCAAAATTCCTCAACGAAATATTGGAAATACTTTGAACATATTTTAATTTTGAAAATAAAATATTGCTACGATATTGTTTCTTTTTGGTTACCGATTTTGCAGTTTTGACGAAAATTATCTTTTCGATCGATAGGCGGAAGAAAGTCAATGGGCATCGTCATATTATAGGGGAAAAAAGTTAAATTACAAGTCGACTCGGTTTACAGAATTCTAGTTTTGTTGTAAATCGTGAGAAAACAATGGGTTCTGTGAAGGTGTTCTGTATATATTGTGATGAGTACGATACATCATGTTAATTGCAAATTCCGATTTGAATGGTAATCATGGATTCTCGCAGATTAAGATTAATTATTAAAAAGAAGGATCATTGAGCGCCAGATCAAACTGGTGTTGGATTGTTTAAATGCAATATATGAAGCCGTATTAAGAGAAATAGAAAAAAGCGAAGTCGCAATGATTGAAAATTAATAAGATAAGGATTATATAAATAATTATTTTAAAGTTTATTAATTAAAATAAATCTCAGCTTTCTAACCGATTGTTTTTTTTTCTTTCACCTGCAGGCGCGATTTAAAAAGAAAGAACTTAGGAACCACGTTTTTGCGAACTTGTACAATTTTTAATTATCTGAAGTTTTAAACTCGTATGATTGTACTTGTAAAAATTACTAATTCAAGAGTTTCCTCTATCACAGAGTCCTGAACTTGTAAGATAAATAACCTGTGAACATTAGATAATCATTTTAATGAGTATTTATCCAATAAATTATATCGTTTCCTTATAAATGGTCTTTACATTTTCCCAGGATTCCTGTTTTTTATGTGAATTGATGTTTAATGAATGCAAAAAGTGGAATTATTTGATTGAAGTTGCTTTGATTCATTATGTATTCCGTAAGCGGAAAAGGGAAACAGTTTCCTCTCTTCCTGGAAAAACCCTTGAATTTTCTGATGATCCTGGAATTTTTATTCCATTGAAGAAAAAAAAAACAGGTTTTTAAACTTGTTTTCTCCTGACCCGTTTTTTTTGTAGTTTACATATAATTTCTAATTTTTTCTTTTGTTTGGAGGTAGAAAAACACACCTTTTTAACAATGAAATTCCAAAATAATTCCCTGACTTTTCGCTGATTTCCAGGTTTTCCCTGACCCTACGGCCACACTGTACAAATAGCGTGAGATAACTCAATCTAATTTCAACAAATTCTAACCAATAAAAGCTCGTTACACGCGAAATTGAACTTACTTTCAATATATTGATATCAAAAAATGATCGGATTTCAAAAATTGTAATGAAGTGTGGAAAAATCGGGAATAAATGAGAAGCTTGGAAATATTTTCGGTAGTAGCTCTATCACATTATTCGTTGAGAATTCATAATTTTTGTTAGAAAATTCAATTATTTGGGTTAAGGTTGAGCCACTTTATTAAAAATTTAATTTTTTGTTGTAGAAAATTTTCTTTTTGGTTGAAAATTCTTTTCTTATTTTGGTTGAACATTAATTTTTTTAATTGAAAATTTAACTATGACAGTTTATGATTCACCATTTTTGTTGAAAATGCATCTCGTTGGTCAAAAATTTAACTAATTAGTTGAAATACAATTTTTTTGTTAAATACTTTGTTAAAAATTTAGTTTTTTTGTTGAAAATTCAGAATTTTATTTGAAAATTAATGATTTTGGTTAAAAATTCTTTTATTTTGGTTAAACATGAATTTTTTAAATTGAAAATTCAACTATTCCAGTTGAAGATTCATCATTTTTGTTAAAAATGCATCTCGTTGGTCAAAAATTTAACTAATTAGTTGAAATACAATTTTTTGGTTAAGTACTTTGTTAAAAATTCAGAATTTTATTTGAAAATTAATCATTTTGGTCAAAAATTCGTTTATTTTGGTTAAATATGAATTTTTTAAATTGAAAATTTAACTATTCCAGTTGAAGATTCATCATTTTTGTTGAAAATGCATCACGTTGGTCAAAAATTTAACTACTTAGTTGAAATATAATTCTTTGTTAAATACTTTGTTAGCAATTTCTTTTTTTTTGTTGAAAATTCAGCATTTTATTTGAAAATTAATCATTTTGGTCAAAAATTCATTTATTTTGGTTAAACACGAATTTTTTTAATTGAAAATTTAACTATTCCAGTTGAAGATTCATCATTTTTGTTGAAAATGCATCACGTTGGTCAAAAATTTAGCTACTTAGTTGAAATATAATTCTTTGTTGTTAAATACTTTGTTAGCAATTTCTTTTTTTTGTTTGTGGGTTTAAAATTTATCTCTGGTTAAAAATTCAACTACTTGGTATAAAATTTTTTGTACTGAAAATTTATCTTTTTTTGTCAACTTTTCGACTATCTACTATTTGCAAATTCATGTATTTTGTTGAAAATTGTTTTTTTTTTTTGTAGAAAATTAATGTTCTTTGTTGTGAAATGCATTATTTTGTTTAATAATTCATCTTTGTAGATTGAAAGTTATTTTTTTTTTCAAAATTCAACTTTGGTTAAAAATTGAACCATTTTATTGATTTTTCTTTTTAATATCAACTATTTAATTTTTCGCTGAGAATTCATCTTTTTATTGAAAATCCAAACTTTCTTGTTAAAAATTAAACTATTATTGTTTGCAGTTTAATAGTTTTGGTTTCAAAATTCATTTTTGTAATTAGAAAATTCAAGTATTTGGTTAAAAAGTCATCACTTATGGTTGAAAATTAAACTGTTTTGTTGATTATTTAAATATTTGGACAAAAAATTCGTCCTTTTGGATTTAAAATTCACCTTTTTCATTAAGAATTTAACTGTCTTCTAAATAATTCAATTATTTCATTGAAAATACAACTTTTTTTTTTTGAAGTTTAATCCTTTTTGTTAAAAATTCTATCATTTGGTTGAAAATTCAACTATATGGTTAAAAATTCTACTATCTTGCTGAAAATTTAATTATTTGATTGAAATTTAAACTTGAATTAGCTTAAAATTCGATAAGTAAAATAAGGTATTTGAAAAAATGTATTTTTTTTGTCCTGTAAAACCTGGAATTTTTTATGAAGACACGCTAGACACTCTGCTTTATATTACTCTATTTAAATATTTTGTTGAAAATTATTTTTTTCTTTTAATTTGAAATTAATTGTACTCTATTTAACTATTTTGTTGAAAATTATATTTTCATTCTTATTTGAAATTAATTGTTTCAACTTAAAATTTAAGTATTTTATTTTTGGCTGAAACTTTATCATTTTTAATTGAAAATTCAACTATTGGGTTATGAACTTGTGTCTTTGGTTGAAAATGTCTTCTTTTTGGTAGAAAATATTAAACTTCATGGTTGAAAATAATCTTTTTGCTTGAAAATTCAACTCATGTTGAAAAGTTTTTTTGGTTGAACTCAACTGATTTGGAATAAAAAATTTCATATTTTTTAATTAAAATATCAACGACTACATTTTTCTTCCAAAATTCATCTTTTTGAAATTAAAATTTAATTAAATGTTTTTTTTTAAAATTCTTTTGTCAAAAATTAGTTGTTTTTTTTTTGGTTAAAGATTCATCTTAATAATTTTTTTTATCAGTTGAAAATGTAACTATTCCAGATGAATATTCTATCATTGTAGTTAAAAATACTTTTTTTGTAAAAATTAATCTTCTTGGTTAAAAATTCAAGCATTCCAGTTGAAGATTCATCATTTCAATTGAAATTTCAGCAGTTTGATTGGAAATTCATTTTTTTCAACTGAAAATTTAACTATTCGATTTTTTGTTAAAAATGCAATTATTTGATCGAAAATTTATCTTTTTCAGTTGAGAATTAAACTTTTTGTTGAAAATTCATGTATTTTTTGGTAGAAAATTAATATTCTTCTTTGAAAATTTAAGCATTGCAGTTAAATATAAATAATTTCAGTTAAAAATTCATCTTGTTGTTTGAAAATGAAACTAATTGATTGAAAGTTAATCTCTTTTTTTAAAGATTCATAATTTTAGTTGGAAATGCATCACTTTCGTTGAAATTTTTTTTACCTAAAATATAACTACAATTCCAATTGCATTTTCAATCATTTTAGTTGAAAATTCATCTTTTCAGCCGAACATTAATTTTTTAAACTAAAAATTTAACTTCAATTTTTTGTAGAAAAATTAACTTCTTAAGTAGAAAACTCGCTTTTTTGGTAGAAACTAATATTCTTGGTTAAAAATTCAATTATTGTACTCTAAAGATTCATAATTTTATATCAAAATTCAATTTTATGGTTTAAAATGTAACTATTCCAGTTGAAGATTAATCACTTTAGCTGAAAATTCATCACTTTATTTGAAAATGTAACTTTTTTTTTAATTAGTTATTTTTGGTTGAATTTTTTCTATTGAAAATGTAAATACTATTACAGTTTAGTATTCAAACATTTTGGTCGAAAATTCATCTCTTTAACTGAACATTGATTTTTTAAACTACAAATTTAACTATTCAATTTTTGATAAAAAATTATTTTTCAGTTGAAAATTCGCCTTTTTTCGTAGAAATTAATCTTCTTGATTAAAAATAAATCTGTTTGGTTGAAGATTTCATTATTCTAGTTGAAGATTCATCATTTTAGATGAAAATTGATCCTTTTTGTTAAAAATTCAACTATTCCAGTTGAAGATTCATCATTTCAATTGAAAATTCATATATTTGATTGAAAATTCGCCTTTTCGGTAAACATTAATCTTCTTGGTTGAAAATTTATCAGTTTGGTTGCCAATTAACTTTTTAAACTTAAAATTCAACTATTCCATTTTTGGTTGAAAATTGATCTTTTTTAGTTCAAAATTCAACTATTTCGTTAAAAGATCATGTATTTTGTTGAAAAATCGTATTTTTTTGGTGGAAAATTAATCTCCTTTTTTGAAAATTCATCTTTTTGGTTTAAAATGTAAGTATTACAGTTAAATATTGATCATTTTAGTGAAAAATTAATCGTTTTTGTTGAAAATAAAACTATGCTTGGTTAAAAGCTTAAATTATTTATTAAAAATTCAACTTTTCGGTTTCAAATTCATCTAGTACAGATAAAGATTTCTCATTTTAGTTGAAAATTCACCACTTCGGTTGAAAATTTTGTTTTTGCTTTATTTTTGATGGAAGGTTAATTTTTTGAACGGAAAATTTCAGTATTCCATTTTTAGTTCAAAACTGATCTTTTTGAGATGAAAATTCAACTATTTGGTTGAGAATTCATGTATTTTTGTTTAGAAATCTGCTTTTTTGGTCGAAAATTAATATATTTTAGAAAAATTTGTCAAGGCGGAAAAGGATCGCTTTTAGTTGAAAATTCAATGATTATTTTTTCCTTGAGAATTCATTTTTTTTTTTTTTTTGAAAATTCGAATACTTGGTTTTGAAATACTTTGTAAAAAACTCATTTTATTGGTTGAAGATTTAACTATTTTGTAGAAAAGTCATCTTTTATTGTTGCAAGTTAATTATTGTTAATTGAAATGTTTACTATCATATTTTTGGCCCAGAATTGATCTCTTTTGGTTAAAAATTCGAGTATTTGGTTGAAAAAGTAATTTTTTTTAAATGCAACTATTTTGTTAAAACTCCATCTTTTTTGGTACAAAATTCAACTACTTAGTTAAAAGTTGAACTACTTTGTTACAAATTCATTTTATTGGTTTAAGATTTAACTATTTTTTTGAAAATTATTTTTTTGTTTGAAAAATAATTTTCTCAACTAAAAATTTAACTTTTCCATTTCTGGCTAAAAAAAGACCGTTTCTAGCTTAAAATTCAGTGATTACTTTGTTGTTCGTTGAGAATACATTTTTTGTTGTTGGAAAATTGAAATACTTTATAGAGAACGCATTTTATTGGTTAAAGATTTTATTATTTTGTTGAAAATTCGTCTTTTTGGTTAAAAGTTGATTATTTTTATTTGAAAATACTAATATTTACTATATTTTTGGTTCAGAATTAATCTCTGTTGGTTAAAAATTCTACATTTGGTTTTAATTTTAACTATTTTGTTGCAAATTCAACGATTTTGTGGAAAATTCTTCTTTTTTGGTTGAAAGTTAATTATTTTTATTTGAAAATTCTACTACATACTATACTTTTGGTTCAGAATTAATCTCTTTTGGTAAAAAATTCTACATTCGGTTTTAATTTTCATTATTTTGTTGAAAATTCGTCCTTTTTGGCTGAAAGTTAATTACATTTTTATTTGAAAATTCTACTACGTAGTATATTTTTGGTTCAGAGTTAATCTCTTTTAGTTAAAAATTCTACACTTGGTTCAAAGTTTAATTATTTTGTTGAAAATGCAACTGCTTGGTAGAAAGTTGAAGTAATTTGTTAAAAATTAATTTTTTCGGTTGAAGCTTGAACTATTTTCTTGAAAATTCGTTGTTTTTTTTTTGTTTGAAAATTAAATTTCTTAAGTAAAAATTTAAAATATTCCATTTTAAGCGTAAAAAGATCGCTTTTAGTTGAAAATTCAATGATTACGTTTTTCGTTAAGAATTCATTTTTTGGTTGAAAATTCAAATACTTGGTAGAAAACTCATTTTATTGGTTGAAAATTTAATTATTTTGTAGAAAAGTCATGTTTTATTGTTGCAAGTTTATTTTTTAACGAAAAGTCTGCTATTATATTTTCAGTACAGAATTAATCTTTTTTGGTTAAAAATTCTACTATTTTACTTACTTTTTTGGTAGAAAATTCAAATACTTGGTTGAAAGTTGAACTACTTTGTTATAAATTCATTTTATTGGTTAAAAATTTAACTATTTTATTTAAATTTTTGCTTGTTGGGTGAAAATTATTGTTCTTACTAAAAATGTAACTATTCCATTAATGGCTAAAAATATATCATTTTCAGCTGAAAATTCAGTGATTACTTTTTTTCGTTATGAATAAATTTTTTTTCGAAAATTGAACAACTTCGTTGAAATACTTTGAAGAGAACGCATTGTATTGATTGAAGATTCAACTATTTTGTTGAAAATTCGTTTTTTTTTTTTTTTGGTTGGAAGGAAATTTTTTTTTTTTGAAAATTCTACTATTATATTTTTGATTCAGAATTAATCTCTTTTAGTTAAAAATTCGACATGTGCTTCAAAGCTTAATTATTTTGTTGAAAATTCGTCTTTTTTGTTGAAAGTTAATTATTTTTATTTGAAAAGTCTACTATAATATTTGTTCTCTTAAATTCATCTATTTTGGTTAAAGGTTCTACTACTTGGCGGATAATTTAATTGTTTTGATGCAAAATTAAACTCATCTTTTATGGTCGAAGATTCAACTGTTTTGTCGAACATGGATTTTTTGGATAGGAGATCCATCCTTTTGGATTGAAAATTCATCTTTTGTTACAAATATTATGTTTTTTGTTTAAAAGCGAATTCTTTTTCAGTGATAAGTCTACTATTATATTTGCAGTACAGAATTCATCTTTTTTTGGCTAAAAGTTTCACTATTTTGATGAAAACTTAATTAATTTGTTAAAAATTCAACTACTTGGTTGATAGCTAAACTAATTTCTTAAAAATTCATTTTGTTGGTTCAAGATTGAACTATTTTGTTGAAAATTCGTTTTTTTTGTTGTTGAAAATTAATTTCAACTAAAAATTTAACTATTCCATTTTTTCTGAAAATAGATCACATTTTTGGATTGAAAATCCGTACTTTTGGATTGAAAATTCATCTTTTGTGTGGAAAAGTCATCTTTGAATTTTTTTTTTTTTAATTCAACTATTTAATTGAAAATTCATCTTACTTGGTTGAAAACTCCACTATTTTATTGAGAGCATTTGAGGAAACTTTGGACCGTGAAGTCTGAAATAATTTTTACAATAATTTAAATTATATATTTTACATTTAAGTGTTCTACAGTGTTTAATTCTTTTCAAAATGTATATAATACAGCAATTAGTATTGAATAATAAAAATTATAGATACCTTAAAGCTTTAATTCCATTTTTTATAAATAATGTAAAATACGTGTCGTTTCAGTTCCTTCAAAATGATTCGATTGGTATTGTTCGTATTAGATAACACAATGTAATATGAGGTGTTCAACAAAAAAAAATGTTAATAAGCATTGATTTATATTTTTATTTAATATATATAAAACTTTTTTTGTCATCTATTTAAAAACAATTACCTTTACACCTGTTTTAAGGAGAATAGGTATTGTGAATACTGAAAACGTCGGAAATGCTAGTATAATACAAGAAAAGTATTTCTTTTTTAAAGTAAAGTTAAACAAAGTTTCACATAAGGCAGATGAAAATATTACTCTCATTTGTTAGAACAGAAATATATTCAGGGTTGCCACAGAACCTGGAAGACCTGAAAAAAGTCCTGAATTTTGAAAGCAAACTGGAAATTTGTATTGTCATTTATTTTTCAATTTTTAATAATTATTTGAGTACTTTTCTGCTTATTTTATCAATTTAGATTGATAGGATTTGCTTAAATTACGCTTTTAAAGACTTGAATGAGCGCTGCTACGTTTTTTTTACTATTACACATTTTTCATTTTTTTACAATATCGAAAAAACTTTGTTTAGAATGAAATAATAGCTAAAGTGCTTAAATGCTTAATAGCCAAAGTTGCTAAGGTGCTTCATTTTTTATCACATGAACATAACATTTTTTCCCTCATAATAGCACAAAATTTAATAAAATTATGCGTCTAATAAGCCCAAGTTGAAAAAAATCTCAATTTAATAAAAAGTTATTGCAAGAAGACATAAAATTTCAATGTTTTCGAAAAAGAAGAATAACTCTAGAAATAATCTACATTTTTCATAGTTCTTTGACTAATTTTTAAGGTATGTCTCTACAGAATTTTGCTAAGTTGTAAAAATAATTTTATAATTTCTTCCATAGAATTTACCAGGTCAAATTTGGTGCAAGAGTCGCAAATTTTCAAATCATGATTGCTCTCACCACATAATTAAAAAAAAATTAATAAGAATAATATTTTTTAAATATTCTTCAAATTCATTGAAATATGATTGTTTTCCTGGAAAATTTTCCAAATTTGCCCTAGAATGTTGAAATCCGACTTCTGTTACAACCCTGATATCCCCTAATATTTTCACTTTGTCATTTCTGTTTCTTAGTCTGAATCATCAGAACACAATGTTGAATCAACAAATATGAGTGGATTTCGCGCCCTACACAAGTTTTTCGGATCTACCAATCTCAGATGTTTGAAAATTTCGTGAATTACAAGCATCGGTACGTTAATTTTTAAGATTTCGTTTAAAATATTTGTGCTCATTTCAAAAACATTCTTTCTCGTCACGCCTCTCTTAAATCGAAATTTCAACTCTTCCCCGTACATCGGAAACTGTCCCCCGTAACTCGAAAACCGTTTTACATTCTTGGAATTAAAAGCTCGGATAATATTTACATTATTAGCATAATCAGCTAACTTGTTCTCATCAGCAATCAAAATATCGAAATAAGTAACGTGTTTGCTAAACTTTTTCCTTTTCAGTTTTTTCAGTTCTTTGTTGCATCGATTATAATAATACTGGACGAACTCATCGTTGATCAAAGCAAGATTTTCCGGATTCAAATATTTACCAGAAGCTTGAATTCTGGCTAAAGCTTTAATCATAAGACGCGCAATTTCCACACATTGGCCATAGTCCCAGATTGTTTCCAAGTCCTCATCAAACGGATTATTTCTCGAAGGATAATGATTTTCAGAAAAATTATCAGAGTCTAAGCCTCGATTCACAGGATTTCCATCGCCGTCATCGTCGCACTCAATTCCTGACATTACACAGTCTATGTGGTTTGAAGCTTGCCATACAGCACTATGGAAAGTTGTTTGGCTTTCACCATTTAAAAGATTGACATCGAAATCGTATTGCAGCAACTGTTCCACTGTGTCCGCCTTCAGTGTTTCAGCGGCATAGTGAAGAACAGTTTGTGCAGATCCTCCAATTCGAGTGCTCACGTCTAAACCTTCTTCCAGGAAAAGTCTCAGTAATTTCGGGCTGTAACATCCCTTGAATTTGCGTCTGATCCGCATTCCAAGATCAGCTTGATCATATCTTCCTTTTCGCTCACATAATTATATTTCTCTTCATATTTATCGACAGCAAAGTGAAATAAAGACAACCCATTTATAGTCTTTAGATTTGGTGAGGCTCCCAATTTCACAAGCGATTTGAAGGCTTGCGTTTTAAAATCAGCGACTGCATGAAAAAGCGGCGTCAGTCCTTCAGAACATTTGGAATCAACATAGGCTCCGTATTCGACAAGTTTCGATATGATTCCTTCATCGTTTCTCGCAACGGCACAGTGAAGGGGCAAGTCCACTGCTGATCCTTCTTCGTCAGAGGTTGTATCTACTACTGATCCTTCTTCCAAAAGAACTTCGACGATCTCTAAAGAGCTTTTCACTACAGCAATATGTAACGGTGTATAACCCTTCATCCCTTCAAAAATAAAGGTGAAGTTCAAGGGTGCTTTGTATTTGAGCAGAAGCTTCACAATCTTCATATTTTGCAACACGATAGCTGCCAAGAGAGCAAATCGTGCAGACTCTTTAGTAGATGCGCCGAATTCTAAGAGATACGAAACCACATCTTCGTGTTGCTTTCCCACAGCAACATACAGGGGCGTTGAATTGCCTTCAGCTTTAGCGATCACATCTACTCCTCGTTTTAGAATCATCTCGACAACTTCCTTTTTACCACTTGTGGCAGCAAATTGAATCGACATGTATCCCACTTTGAATCCTTTTGAAAGGACCACCGCAAAAGAGTAGTATCCATAAGTTAAAAGACACTCGACTTTAGATTTTAGTTCCTTGGGTTCCGAGACAACTTTCGCGTTTACATCAGCTCCTTGGTTCAGAAGAATTTCGACGATGGCCTCGTTTCCAGAGAGACAAGCAGCAATCAGAGGAGTGGAGAAGCGATCATTTCCTGTAGTACTTTTTGGATTTACCTCAGCTTGGTGTTCCAAAAGAATCCTGACGATAGTTTCATGACCCTGTTGTGTAGCTGCTTGTAGAGGAGTCAAATAATTTTGGATATTCGCATTCGGATCAACTCCTTTTTCTAAAAGTTTTGTAACAACACCCTCGTGCCCATGATACGCAGCCACAAATAACGAAAAATAGCCTTCTTGCCATTCTCCGGCCCGATTAGAAGAAATTTCCGATATGATGTCCACAATTTCGCAGCTAACTACTTCAGCTGCGAAAAACAAGGGAGTTTCTATAGCAGTCGGTCCTTGAGCATTAGGATCGGCATTGTATTCCAATAAAAGCTTCACCATTCCTGTATTTCCTTTTTGAACAGCTAGATGAATAGGAATATATCCAGTCGTCGTCAGAGTATTTGCAGGGATCCTTAATATATTTAAAAAAAAGGTTACTAAGTCCTCGTTATCATTATCGACAGCAATATGTAAAGGCGTATATCCAAACGAGGTTTCGGCTTGTGTTGAATCTGATCTTCGAATTTCTGCTACGTTCGGGTTCGCACCATACTGTAATAACAGAGCAACTATCTCTAGAGATCCTTTTTCGACGGCTATATGGATCGGAGCTTTGCCAGTCTCTGAAGAAAGATTGTTTGGACTAGGACCTTGCTTCAAACACTACTAAATAACCGCCTTATTCATTGTCCCAGTAGCACAGTTGATAAGCATCGCATCATTTTTCAGCGATTCCGAGTTTTTCAGAAAGACTTGTATTGTTGGCACATCTTGTCTTTCGACTGCCAAGCAAAGTGGCGTTTTATTTTCAGTATCAGTCAGTTCATGATTTGTACCGTGTATCAAAAGAGTTTTAACAGCCCCTAATTTTCCATGCAAAGCTGCAATGTGAAGAGGTGTACGATCTTGTGTTGCTTTGTCGTTGATGTCAGCTTTTACGCTCCACAACAGGGCAATCATTTCCACACTTCCAGATTCTGCTGCGAAGTGAATTGGTGAGAAGCCAGATGGATAATGTTTCACATTGATGTCACTTTCGCTTTGAAGAAGAAAGTTAAGAATCTGAGGGCATTCTAGGTCAAAAGGACGTCTTTGGGAAAAAAGGTGTACTGGTTTCATCCCTTGATTATTCTTATCTTTTGAAGATAAAAAAAACAGCTTGTTTGTTATCATCCGGACTATTTCGAAGTCTCCATACACGACGGCTACGTGAAGAGCATTATCACCCCGAATTCCTTCTCTATCAAGTGAACATCGGTGTTTTACTAAGAGTTTTGCGATTTCCAGCTGCTTGTTTTGGAGAGATTCGCAGAGTAAATTAAAACTAGGTGTCCCATGTTCCCAAGAGTATGACATATTCCATGCCTTTGTGAGACGTCTGACTTCTTCGACATCTCCTTTTTGAACTGCGGCACTTATTTCTCGATGTTGGTCTGATACTGCCATAGCTATCTGTAATTAAAAAATAGGTTTAATCTGTATCACGTGAGTTTGCAATTTTTTATGTAAGATTAGGCGATTAGACGCTTGGATTTCACGTTAGAGGTCTAGGGTTCGGTCCCTGAGTCAGTACCTCCGGAAATATTTCTATGTACTGTCACCGAGGTTCAGTTCGAGGGAGTTGGGAACCCAGTCCGCAAATGATGGAGTAAAAAGCGAAACTGTCCAATATTTAAAATTATGCATGCTACTCTCATCAGATCACTTGATTTGACTGTATTATAAAATACATCCGTGACTGACGATATATACCGGGACAGCTAAAAAAATCAAAAATTCAACTCTAACCAAAATGTCTTCGACATATTGGACTATAACCATCTTAAGTCTGGGAACTGACTTCAAGAGAATTCAAGTGACTTCAAATGAATTCAAGTGATTTCAAATGACTCAGATATTTCAAGAGACTTCAGTGACTTCTGAAGATTTTAAAAGATTTCAGAAAATTTTGAATTTAAGAGACTTTATTAATTTTACGCAGTGTATATTCGTTTCACTGCTCACTAGGGCGGGTTGTCCGGTTTTTGATCTGTCGCTAGAGCTCCTTGAATTTTGTATTATTAACATGAAAATTTTTTCATTGCAATACCAAGAAAATGTAGTACATTTCAGTTGAAGACAAAACGTCAGTTTTATAACGAAAAATTGTTTTAAAAAACGTGAAATTTCAACGTTTTCGAAAAATTACATTAACTCTAGAAAAAAAATAGCATTTTTTACAGTTCTTGGGATCATTTCAAATATAAATATCCGTAGTATTTTTCCAAGAGGTTAATTATTTGAATTTTTGGTGGACACTAGATTGCAAAGGATTCCATGGATTTTGGGAAATTCATTATAGAAAATCGATATATAGAAAACGATTATAGGATAATCAGAGTTGGAATAAATAATACAAAAATATTAAAGAAATATATGTTAAAAGTAGAGTAACTACAAAGGACCGATTAATTTTAGATCACTTATAATCTCATATCAAAGTATACAAAAATAGCAATTCTGCACAAATAATCTTTACACATCAAAAATCTGTGAATTCCCTTAAAATCTTTAGAATTTTTTAAAATATAATTCAAATACATGCAAACTTGTTTGAATTTCTTGAAATTTGTTCAAATATGCTGAAATCAATTGACATTTGCAAAATCCCTTAAATCTGATGAAATCCCTTAAAATACCTTAGAATCCTTTAAAATCTGCGAAATTAAAGTCCAGTAAAATTTTATAACAAAACAAATTTTGAAATCCCTATAAATCTTTAAAATTCCTTGAACTGCTTGGAGATTTAATAAAATCTTTAAATCTTGTGAAATTCATTGAAGTACCTTGAAATCCCTCGAAATCGCTAGGATTCTGCCTTAGACTCAAAATTGGTGTAAAAATCGCAAAATTTCAAATAATGACAGTACCTACTACAGGATTTAAAACATTAAAAACAATAGTATTTTTATAAATATCATTAAAATTCATAAAAATATGATAAATAATGTTTTTTTTTCAATTTCGTAAGTATTTATTTACATCTCAACAATGTGGAAAAATACTAATGAGTAGAAGAAGTGATACAAGGAAAAAATTTAATGGTACGCATATTTATAAAAGATAAGGCACTTTAGCAGCAGCTCAAAAAACAGACTTGTAGATAATTTTCCTGACTAATTTTTATTTTTCCTGGCCATTAATATTCAAAGACCAGAATTTTAATCTTTTAACATTTATATCGTATAATTTTTTTTATAAACGGAATAAAAATATTTCAGATTAATATTTTCAAATTTGTTTATTTCAATCAAAAAGATATCTTTTCTACCATTTGAGATGAATTGCCAATCCAAAAGGAAATAGTATAATTTGTAACCAAATTATTGAATTTTAAACCTACAAAAATGAATTTTCTATAAAATAATTGCATGTTTGAGAAGTCAGTTGAATTTTCAATCCATAAGGATAAATTTTCTGTCGAAATATACAAATTTTCAACAAAACAGTTGAATTTTCAACAAAATTAATGAATTTTCAACACAATAGTTACATTTTTTACCAAACAGCTGAACTTAAAAGTAAAGGAAACTAATTTTCGACAAAATGGTTGAACTTTTAACCAAAAAAATTGAACTTTCAACCTACAGAGATGAATTTTTAACCAAATGATCAAATTTTTGATAAAAAAAGATTTATAATAATTCTTTTAAAAAATTAAATGGTTAAACTTTACCCAAAAACATTTGCCTTTTCAACCAAAAAATGGAATTTTCAACCGACAAATACGAATTCTCAACAAAGAAGGTAATAGTTGATATTCCATCCAAAAAAGATGACATTTTTATCGACAGAGATTAATCATTACAACCAAAAAAAAACATTTCCAACTCAGAAGATTATTTTTTTTTACCAAACAACGAATTTTCGAACAAGTAGTTGAATATTCAGCTAAATAAGATAAATTTTGAACTAAAACGGGAACAAAATAGATAACTTTTCAACCAAACAGATGAATTTTAAGCTAAAATGATTCCAAACAAAAACAAATAATGAATTATTTTGCAAAACAGTTAATTTTTCAAACCAAAAATATGAATTGTCAACAAAAGGAGTAAAAAGGATCAATGTTCAACCAGGAATGGGAAAGTTACATTTAAACAAATTATGTTTAAACGAAAGAAAACGAATTATAAACAAAAATAATTAAATTCTGATCAAGAGATGAACCTTTAACGGCAAAATTAAATGTTTAACAGAGTAGTTCAACTTTCACCCAATTAGTTGAATTTTGAACTAAAAAAAGGTAAATTTTCAACAATTAAACTTTGAACCAAAGAGACCAATTCTCAATTAAAATGATGAATCTTCAACTGGAATAGTTCAATTTTCAACAACAAAAAATATAAAGAAAATAGTAGATATATATTTCAGGAAGAACCGATTTTAATTTTAAACAAAAAAAAATTTACTTCAACCAAAAAAGACGCATTTTCAACAAAATAGCTGAATCCTCAACCAAGGAAGATTTCAATTAATTTTTCAACACGAAGATATAAACTTTCAAGAAAAGTAAATTTTTTACCAAAATAGTTGAATTTTCAATCCGAAAAGACGAATTTTCATCAAAACAGTTAAATTTTTAATCCAAAACTAGAAATACTTAACAAAATTGTTGAATTTTAAACCAAATAATAAAATTCTCAACTAAAAATATAATCGTCATGAGGGAGGAAGAGCAAAAAAAGAAATAGAAATACAAGGCAAATAAATTATTGAAAAGAATATTATATCAAGGACGCCTCAAAACTTCATTGTCAAAATTCCCTAATTTTGCCCTGACAATTAATATTCAAACACCAGAATCTTAATCTTCTAACATTTTTGAATAAAACAATTTCAAATTGAAAATTTAAAGTGCCTCCTGTAGAAATTTACTAACATTTGCAAGATCTTTTTTCGAAATGCATTACTTTTCATGACCAATAAAATTTCCTATATATTTTCCCTGTTAAGTATATCTATAGATACTTAATATATCACGCGCTTATTATTAAAGCTAATAATAAGTAAAAATATTAATTTTTTTTTCAATGAATAAAATAGTTCACTCTAAAATTCAAATGAAGAAAATTGATCTAAGCTTAAACTGAAAAAATAAGGCACCCATATTGTTTATTTTTAGCTATAAACAATCAAAATTTTATTAACTGTTGACGACTAAACAATTATATTCAAGAAAAAAAGTATGTAGAAATAAAACAGATAATTCTGTACATCATATTTATATAATTCAAGAATTTATTTAATAATACGCATTATTGTTTTATTTTCCACCTTGCATCACAAATTAGGTTATTTCTCACATTTTTGTGCAATCCCCAATTCGCTTGTTTTCCAGAAACAGAAATTCCAGTTTTTTTTTCAAATCGATCAACATTAGGCGGCTTTTGAAATTAGCATGAGGTTTAAAATGGGGAAAGCTCGGTTTTCGAAAAAACCGGAAAAATAATAATAACTTCCGCCCAATAACTTTTTATTTACCCCCCCCCTCCCAATCCCCTTGCAAAGTGTCCGGAAAATGCCCCGAAAATGCAAAATAGTTGGTGAATTTCAAGAATAATATTTCTTGTTTAAGATATTTGGTATTCATTTAAACAATTTTCGTTTGTTAAACCATTTTTCCTCTGTAAACGGTAATAAGTTATTACTTTCTGGAATTAATAACATAATTAACTAATGCTGACAGTAATGTATTTTTTAACGATATTTATAAATTATTTCAACAATTTTAAATTGTTTAAACTATATTTTCCCTCGTAAATCTTGAAAAGTTAATATTTTATCGAATTATTGACGCAGTTAATTAGTTTTGAGAGTGATATCTATTGTCGAAGGCAGTTTTGCAATTATTTAAACAATTAATAATCATAGGAAAGACGGAAAAAATTCTTCTGTTTTTTTTTAATCTTTCACTACATCTTTCCTATGAAAATGAGCAAATGATATTAAATGTTTGTTTTTGTAAACTGTTTTTCACGAAGAGGATCACTCTTAAAATTCATTACCTACAACTTTAATTTGAGGAAATAATAACTTTCACGTATGATGAACAAATTGTTTAAACAATTGCCAAATATTCTAAACAAAAAATATTACTTTAACATTCGTTAATTGTGTCATAAACTTCAGAAAAGAAAACTTTTTACGATTAACATGGGAAAAATTGTTTAAATAATTACCAAATATGTTAAGCAAGAAATATTATCTTTGAAATTCATCAAGTGTATCATTTATCCCAAAAAAGAATCAATTTCTCGATTTACAGGGGAAAAAATGGTTTAAACGATTGAAAATTTGTGGTTTGGTTTTTACATCTTTTTCCCATTTTTTCGAAAACCGAGTATTTCCCATTTAAAACTCCATGTTAATGACAAAAGCCGGAAGCACGGGTTAATGTTGACCGATTTGAAAAAAATAGGGAATTTCTTTGTCCGGAAAACAAACAAATTAGGGGGATCGATCATTAAAAAATGGAATTTTTCGACCACCCCATCGAGTATAATTAAAAAAATATATTAATTTAAGATCAAGAAATTGTTTTGTCTTAAATCCTAAAAATTTAATAATAAACAGGTAAATTTAGTAAATTTTGGACTTGAAAAATTACATTATTGCTGTATCAATTGAATTCATGCATAAATATACCTAATTTGGCAATAACTAAAATTATACTTTGATTTAATTTTGAAGCAATATGTTAATTTAATAAAATATGGTTAATAATTAATATTTACTACCTAAATACTTTAGTAAACAAAAATGCAAGCTAAATGATAAACTGTTATCTCATTGAATTTATAAAATAAAGTTAATTTTTAACCAACTAGTTGAATTTTTTACAAAAATATTTATATTTGAAACAAAATAATTTCATTTTCCACTAAAATTATGAATCTTCAACCAAACAACAGAGTTTCTAACAGAGTAATTCAAGTTTCTAACAGAGTAATTCAAGTTTCAAACAAGTAGTTACATTTTTATCTAGAAAAGACAAACTTAAAAAAATAGCTGAACCCTCTACAGATTTTTTAAAATAAAAGAGATGATTTTTTAAACAAAAAACAACACTTTTCAACAAAAGAGATGAGTTTTCAACAAAAATGTTCGTTATTCTTCAACCAACTGGTTGCACTTTATACCAAAATAGATGAATTAAAAAAAATACATGAATTTTCAGCCAAAATATATGAATAATTCTCAACGAAAAATATAATAGTTGATATTATTGTAACCAAGCAAGATTTTAATTTGATATTAAACACAGTAGAAGTCAACCAAAAAAAACAACGAATTTCCAACAAAATAGAATCCTTAACTAAATCACATTAATATTCTACCAAAAGAGTTGACTTTGCAACAACAAAGAAAGAGATTTTCTTACCAAACGAGATAGAATTTATAAGGGAAAAGCCGAATTTTGAACAAAGAAAAAAAATGTCCATTAAATTGTTGAATTTTCAAACAAAAAGACGAATTTTGTGCAAAAAAAGTAACTTTTCAACCAAAAAGTTGAACTTTCTACTAAAATAGTTAAATTTTTAACGAAATTCGACGCAAGGGTTTACAAAGTCCCCCACCCCCCGCCTTATTAATAATTGACGAATTATGAATTATTGTAGCAACGATCAAAATAATCAGCTCTTTTGAAACTGGACGCCTGATCATTGAATATTATAATTATAATATATACTACGTTTACATCTTTCTATAAGAGTAATCAGATCTGATCAGCAAACACATCTAATTTTGATTATGAAATTTCTTTTTATGGCATAATACTTTTTAATGCATAGATTCATCGATGCCAGTGTTACCACAATGAAAACTTAACGAAAAATACAGAAATTGTACTTTTGAAGAAAGCGCTGTGGTGGAGTCACGAAGAGACAATTTTTGCGCGAAATTCAAATTTTTTAATTTTCAAATGTTTAAATAATGATAACTGTCGGCTCAAATTTAGCGGATTGTACTTTTTGAGTATAATCGTACTCTAAGTGATAACGCTGATTCTAGAAAAATAAATTATTCTTGAACGGAAAAATTTTTGTTTACATTTTGGTTCGACTGCTTCCGTTAATTTAAATTATATAAATATTTAAAGAACCATATGGGGTTGAACCCTCTTTAATTTGAAAAAGGTAGATTTTTATGTTTCATGAAAAAAAGTAATATCAGAGGAAATTTAGAAAAATCCTGAAAAATATTATAATTTTCACGAAAAATTACTTTACATTATAAATGATACATTTTAAAATATTGATAAATTTTATCTGAAAAATAATTTCATGAATTTAATACCTATGAATATCAGTTTATGATTTATTATGAAGTATATGATTTTTTTCGATTTTTTCTCATTACTTCTTTCGTATTAATCATAAGAATTGACTTTTTATGAAAAGGGCCCACTGGATTTCAAAATAATAAAGGTTTAACGAAAAAGTAAATATATATATATATTTTTAACTTTATCATGGGTTTGCTTAAGAAAGTACGTAATTAAAATCAATTAAATAAAGGAAACTGTAGCAATAATTAAATATTAATCAAACCAAATCTAAGTTTTCTAACCGAGGGCGCTTTCTCACCTACAGGCACAATTAAAAAAAATGTAGTAACCGCATCTTTGCAAACTTGTACAATTATTAATTAGGGTTTCATTCAAGCTCGTACGATTATACTTGTAATAATCGCGAACAGTATTGAACTTATAATATAAATAACTTGCGAGCCTTCGACAATTATTTTAATGAGAATTTGTCCAATTTCTATTTCCTTAAAAATGGTCTCTACATTTTCTCAGGATATTCATGCTTTTTATTTGAATGGGTATTTCAATTATAGAATGCAAATTTAAATGGAACCATTTTTTTATTTATTGAAGTAGTTTTTATTCACTGAACGGAAATTACAAAAACGTCTTAGCGCTAGTTTAATAAAAGAAACACGAACTTCTTATTTAATTGTCGTTAAGAAACTCGGAACTAACAAATATAAGCGGATTTCGCGCCCTGCACACATTTTTCAAATCAACACATCTCAGATATTTGAATATTTCGTCAATAACAAGCATCGGTACCTCAATTTTCAAACTTTCGTTTAAAATATTTGTGCTCATTTCCAAAAAATTTTGTCTAGCCACGCCTCTTTCAAATCGAGCTTTTAATTCTTCCCCATATAACGGAAACTCTTCCAGATTTTTCGATACAATAGCTTCGAAAATATTCACATTATTAGCATAATGAGCTAATTTGTTCTCACTCGAAATCAAAATATCGAAATACGTAACGTGCTTGGTAATCTTGCTCTGCTTAAGTTTTTCCAGTTCTTCGATGCATCGATTATAATATTGGACGAACTCATTTTTCATCAGAGTAAGATTTTCTGGATTCAAAACTTCACCGGAAAGTTGAATTCTGGCTAAAGCTTTAGTCATAATACGCGCACTTTCTACACGACGTGCACACTCATTCATCCTACTCATCAACTAATAATATTTAATGGAATAATAATTATCAGAGTCCAACCCTCGATTTGTAGAATTATACACAGCTGCGCCCACATATAGTTCACGAACATAGAAGCATTCTCTAGAGCATAATGGAAAGCAGTGTTTTTCCATCATCCAGAAGATTAACATTCATATTTTGTTGTAATAGCAAGTTTACAACTTCCCCATTTCCTTTTCGAGCTGAACAATGAAGAAGAAGTTGATCTGTTCCAACAATTCGAGTGTTCAAGTCGAAGCTTCTTCCAAGAAAAGTTCCAGTAATCGATCATTATCGTAGAACTTTCCACCGATTCCATAGAACACTCTGCTACAAATAAATTTTTGGAATGCTGATATATTGGACGGACCCTTTGAATTTGTGTCCTCTCCGCATTCCATTTTGACCTTCATGTCGTTTTCATAGTCAGCATAGTGAAGTAATGAAAATCCTGCGCTAGTCTTCACACTCAACGATGCTCCCAACTTCACAAGTGATTTAAAGGCTTTAGTTTTGAACTTAGTGACGGCATGACAAAGGGGTGTTAGCCCTAGAGAAAATTTGGAATCAATGCATGCTTTTTTTCTAAATTGGAGACAGTAGAGTTATAGGGAATGTTTTCTCCGAGAAAAGCCATGATTTATTAAAATCCAGCATTTAAAAACAAAATTGGTAACAAATGACAGTAAGAGAATATTCAATTACAAAAACTATTGTATAATACTTATTTTTCGTAAGCTTAAAAACCTTTTCGTGAAAAAAATGCTTTTTCTTTCATAAAAAATATGCCCGCTGCGCGGACACACTCTCATTGCGCGCTGTGCGCGCGGCTCGCAAGTTTGAGCGCACCTAGGGCGCGCGACTGTTGCTTCTCGCGCATCGCACTCGAGAATATATTTATCTCATGCTTCGCGCTCGCTAATGTATTTATCTCCCGCTACGCGCTCGCTCTTTGGATTTTCCACACATTTCTGGACAAACTCTTTAAAATTAAAGGTTAAAGCGTGAACAACTGTAATTTGATGATTGCGAATTCTCTTTTGTTAAAGCTACAGATATTGCAAAATAATGTACAATTTTAATTTTTTATGATGACTAATATTTTGTCCTTACGCTGAATTAATTTTTATTCTTAGCTGCCCTGAAAATGTGCCCAGTTTGAGCGCGCAAATCAAAAACTGTGATTCAAGCCCCTCATAAACTACAATCATAAAGTGAAATTAAACATGTTTTTTTCAAT
>JAABKJ010001117.1:0-31592 GCA_011634705.1 Andricus grossulariae | reverse complement strand
ACCTCCAGTTGGGAACTTAAGGTAAAATTCAAAAGTTTTTGTTTGCAGTATTTGTGAAAAATGTACTAATAACTGAGATAAATATTTGTCTTGTATTAAAGAAACATTTCTTCAACGGATACAATTTTTCGTTTAACCAAGGATATCTTGAAAAAAAAAGAAAATCATTTAGAAATGATGAAAAATTTTTATTGGAACAAAAAAAACATTTCTTTTTTCTGAGTAAAGTAATTAGGGTCTTATGATAAGGCCTAAGTGGAAAATATGTTCAATATTTATATGATTTGCATTAAGTCATGAATTTAATGACGAATAGTTTGTAAATATTTGATATATCAGCTTCTCTGACAAAGCTGTACAAATAACTGATTAAGAGGCTGAACAAAAAATTGTTTAACAATCACTTATTACTTATGCTCGACATGTGTATATTATTATTCAAAAGTTAAGACAGAATTTTCGTTTTTTCCTTTTTATATTTTAGAACCAAGTTTGGTTTGTATTTTCGTACCCTAACTGAAATATTTTACTGGGAGTGTTATTCCAAACTTTGAAAACGCAATTAACAAATAAAGTACCTATATTAAATCTAGAATGAAAATATTTTGAAATAAATTATGCGTTATTTTTCTATATAAAATCAATTTTCCATAGTGCCGTATTTTTTTGTTTTCCTACCTAACTTAGCTTCATGTATAGTTAAGTTCACTTTCGAAATCCACGCATACATTGCATAAAGATTCAAAATTAACAAAGATTTCTTATTAATATAAGTTTGCTAAACAATTTTGTTGTTGACAGGACATTTTTTACAATTCAATTCTCAACTTTTTCCTGAAAACGATGCGATATATGAAAAGAATAAAATGTGTTTTTTAAAGGACTTTTTAAATTAACAATCATTTTTGTAAATAATTTTTTCCAGGACCACTTTTGAAATTTGCAGCCGTTGCGTAATTTCTCGTAAAATAATCGCATAAAAATATATTAGGGTGGCGCTAAAAAATTAAAAGTGCAATTCTCCAAAACGGTAACCCTGAAATATTTGTCTGTAAATGAAAGAAACACGATTTAAAAATTGAATGAAGGTTTCAGTGGTGCCGAAAAGTTCCTAAAAGACTTGAAATTTCTGTAATTTATTCTGTGGTTGGAAAAATTGTAGAAATTTTTTTTTATCTACTGGTTTAAGTAGTAAGTAAGAATATAAAGTTGTAAATTATAATAAAAAATTTCTGATAATCATTACAGGAATTTTTTTCATTGAAAAATTACTTTTTTGGATTGAGCTATTTTTAAAGAGTAAAAAATGTTCTACCTGAAATTTATTTAGTAATTTTTTAAAAATTGATATTACAAAGCACAAAAATTTGGTTAAAAAAATAGAATAAAATCATATGTTGATATTCTAACTAACTAGGTTGCAGCTAGAACGCATCTCAACTTTAAAAAAAACTATGTCGAATCTAATGAACTACTTTCTTCTTCATTAAAAAATAATTTCCGTATTCAGTAAGAATTTTTTTCAATTTTTTTTTTATAACTTTCAATTTTATATTCTTACTTTCTTTCCAAACTATCACATACAAATTATTACTATACTATTCTTGCATCCATAGAATAATTGTCAAAAACTTCAAGTTTCAAAAGTTTTTGAAACTTCTTGATGTCACTAAAACTTTTTTTTAATTTTGAAAATATTCGAGTGACTTTCTGTCACTAAAAGCATGTTTCGTTTTGGCCGTGTAGTAAACAAAAATAAATGAACATAAAATCAGAAAAAAATATTTGCTAAATTCAGAATTTTTTAAAAATGTTCCCAAAACATTTTTAGTTTTTTGATTGAGTCATCTGTACCCACTTTGGAAAAGCTGAATATGGCTGACCTGAAATTTCTTCAGCTTGAGGCAAAAAAACATGTTATCGCTTAGGTTTTTCAAAGAAAGCAAAAAAAATTTCGTAACATATTTTTCAATTTTCAAATAAAAAGACAACAAAACTGCCAAAAATCATATCTCTGAAAACATATTTTTTTCTATTATTTTAAGAATCAGAAAAATATTAATGATGATGTAATTTAAGACTTGCAAAAAACATTTGTTTTAACAATGTTTGTCAAAAGTGAATTTTTTTTACTATTGCTTATTATCAACAATTGAAAAATATTTGAATTTTAATAATTTTCTCGGAAAAAATATTCTCTACAACTCTACTGTTTACAGTTTTTGAAAGTCATTGCAAAGTCAGCTGTTATGTTGAAAATTCAAATTTTCGGTTATGGCTCAAACTATTTTGTTATAAATTCGTATGTTTTGGTTAAATCAAACTGTTTTTGATATTAAATTAAAAGCTTTTTTGGTTGAAATCTGAACTATTACATTTTTATTGAGAATTCATCTTGTTTAGTTTAAAATTAATCTAGTTTGTAGAAAATTCAACAATTTTGTTAACAATTCATTTTTTTATTGAAAATTTATTATTTTAGTTAAAAATGCACCTCTTTAGTTGAAAATTCGTTCTTTTTTTGGGTTGACAATTAAATTTTTAACTGAAAATTTAACTATTCAATATTTGTTGGAAAATTGGTCTTTTTTTTAAATGCAACTATTTTGGTTGAAAATTTATCTTTTTTAGTTGAAATTTCTTGTGTTGTGTTGAAAATTCGTCTTTTTCAGCAGAAAATTAATCTTTTTCGTTTAAAACTGAACCACTTACTTCAAATTTTATTTATTCTGTTGAAAATTCAACAGTTTCGTTAAAATTCAAAAAATTTGGTTGAAATGTAATTCTTTTTGGATAAAACTTCTCGAGTGTCTATTTTAGGTGTATAATCTACCGTAATTGTATGTAATCCAGATAATCCTTTGCAATCCATTTTGATCCAATTTGAAAAATACAAAGGAATTAATCATACTTTCACTAATGACATTTGTAAAGACAAAGCTGGGATTTCTCTACTATTTCATTAGTGAAATGGTATAATACTACTACTTCATGAGACAAAACACTCAATTACTAATTCAATTAGTAACATTTTCACAATTCAGATTCAGAGGGAACATTTGTCAAAACCTAAATGGTTTCATCGCATTATTTTGTAGAAATAGTTCATTGTTTATCACTCACTTGTTTATAGGTTCAGTAGCCCTTTACCAGCCAAAAAGTGGGACGGTATATATTCAGCTAATAAAGATGGAATTATGTGTCCACAACCCCTCGATGGAACAGTCATCGGAAATGAGGATTGTTTGGTTTTAAATGTTTTCACAACGAGGATGAAATTTAATATTTCGACGGTAAGCTTGAACAATTATAAAAAAATAATGAAGGGGCTTACATTCACGAGAAAAAATAACTAATAAAGTAGCAGCACCAATACTGGCACACCATTCAATACACTATAACAAAATTTCTGGGAATTTTCCCCACAATCACGGTAACACCAATTACACCATTGTTACCCCAAGACATTTTGGGGAATATTCAAGAAAAATATCTTGGGATATATTTAATTATATTTGGGGAACTTTCCCCAAATATTGTAGAGAAAATTCCAAAATAATGACGTGGAATGTTTAATAAAACTTGGGGAACTTTTCGTAGCATATTGTATTGCCCCAGATTGTTGTGTAAATTTCCCTAATTGGTTGAAAATACTCCACATGATCATTTGCGAGTTTTCCCTATCATATTTGGGAAGAGTTTCCCAAATTGAAAAAAATATTCCCCAATATCTGTTAATGAATTTTTTCCCAAAATATCTGGTGGTTAAGGAAGAGGACCTTGCATGCCACAATGAAACTAAGAAACTATATAAATATTTAAAAAATGTAATGAAAATATAGAACCCTGAGAATTACTAAAAATTACATTATTATTTATTATGAATATTTGTATTATTTAATATAACAAATGTATTTCACGGTACAGTGTTAAAAACATCAAAAACAACAGAAATTGATATATTTGAATGAATCATTACTCAATTTCCTTCTCATAGAATAGAATATGTCGAAAAAGAATCTTCAAGATTTTAATAAGACAATTTTTATAATATATTTTTTTTAATTTTAGGAAAACTTTGAATTGCTTTAAAAGGTATTTTGAGGCTTCAGAAGTATTTAAAAGATTCGAAAATAATATAATTTTGAGAAAATTACAAAAAAATTTAGAATTTTGAAGATTTCGAAAAAATGAGTTTTTTTAAGAATTTTGAAAAGTTTCAAGATAAGGTAAGATACGTGGGATATTTTTAAATAATTCTTAATTTAGAAAAATGAATTTTTGCAGGAAATTTATTTATTCCAGTTGAAGATTAATGATTTTAGTTGAAAATTCATCTCTTGGGCAAAAAATTAGTTTTTTTTTGTTTGTTGAAATTTAAATTTTAAGCTACAAATTGAACTACTTCCTTTCTAGTGCCAACTTGATCTTTTTAAGTTAAAAATTCAACTACTTTATGGAGAATTGATCTTTTTCGGTAGAAAATTAATCTTCTCGGTTAAAAGTTAATTATTTGGTTCCAAGTTCATGTATTTTATTGAAAATTCGTGTTTTTTTAATATTCATTTTTTGACAGAAAATTTAATTATTCCATTTTAATTGTAAATTCATACTTTTTTGTTGAAAATTGAATTATTTAGTGAAAAGTTCATGTGTTTTGTTAAAAATTCGTCTTTTTTGGTACAAAATTAATGTTTTTGCTTGCAAATGGATCTTTGTGGTTGACAATTCTTTTTTTTTTTTGCGAAATTAACTCTTTCGACTGAAAATTTTTAAATTTTATTTTTCATTGAAAATTTTTCATTCTGAGTTAAAATTTTAACTATTTTTATGAAAATTAATATGCACTGGAACCTGGAATTAGTTACCTCGGATTGACTATATTCTTAGAACTGAAGACCCCCGCAGTTTCGTGATAAGAGGAGTTGCGGGGCCAAAAGGGAGGCTGTTCTCAGTTAAACGTGACAAACAGCCTGCCGTTCTCTCAGCGCGCTAATTGCATCAAGTTGCATCATGCGTCCAAATCCAACAGCAATTATTCATGCGTCCCTGCCTAAACAAATTTCTTGTGCAGAAAATTAATCTTCTTGGTTGAAAATTCAACTACTTGGTTGAATGTTGAACTAAATTGTTAAAATTATATTTTTTGGTTAGAGATGCAACATTTTAATTGACGATTCATATATTTGGTAAAAATTTAACCATTAAGTTAAACGTTAGTTTTTTTTGGTAAAAAATTAATTTTTTAAATTGAAAATGTAACACTTCCTTTTCGGGTTGAAGTATCATGGATTTGGTTGAAGATTCCTATTTTCTGGTAGAAAATTAATCTTCTGGATTAAAAATTTATGTTTTTGGTTAAAAGTTCAACAATTTCATTAAAAATTTATCTACGTTGTTAAAAGTTAAAGAAGTTTGTTGAAAAAGCATCCTCTTTGGATGAAAAGTCAACTTTTTTGTTGAAAATTCGTCTTTTTGGTTGAAAATTTAACTGACTGGTTGAAAAAACATATTTTGGTTGAAACTTCATTATTGAACTGTAAACTTAACTATTTTAGTTAAAAATTCATTATATTAGTTGAAATTCATCTCTGTTTAAAAATTCGTTTTCTTTTTAAAATTATATTTTCAACTAAATGTTAACTCTTTCATTTTTGGTAGACATATTAATTTTTTTTAGTTGAAAATTAAACAATTCTGTTAAAAAGCAATTCTTTTTGTTAAAAATTCGCGTGAGTCTAGTTTAGGGGGAGTAATCCGCCATACTTTGATGTAATTCAAAGTAATGCTATGCAATCCAGAGTAATCTTGGGTAATCCAGAGTAATTCTATATATAGAGGTCATTCCGTGAAATTTGATGTACTCGGGAGTAATCCACCTCCACTGGACCGCGTTTTCGGGAATGGTTTCCTCCCCGGTTTATGCTAGTAAAAATAAACAACTAAATGATAAAATAATATTTTTAATGAATTTCCAGGTCAACAGCACAACGAACAGCAATTTATTACCAGTCATGGTATATATTCATGGAGGAGGTTTTCACACGGAGAGTGCCAATCTCGATTATTATGGACCTCTTTATCTCATGGACCGAGATATTGTACTTGTAACAATAAATTACCGATTAGGACTTCTCGGATTCCTCTCAACTGGCGATTCAGTTGCCCCAGGAAACTTTGGATTGAAGGATCAAGTTCTTGCACTCAAATGGGTCCAAAAAAATATCCAGGTTTTTGGTGGAGACAAAAATCGAGTTACTTTATTCGGTGAAAGTGCGGGTGGGGCTTCTGTCATTTATCACGCACTTTCAAACTCATCTATAGGTAAAATAAGTAAATTTAATAATTAATTAAATAATTATAAATTAATTAGATTAAATCAAATTAAATGCCAGTTAATGCATTTGATCCAGAAATTGCATCAAAGTTATATGCAACGCTTTTACATAATAATATCATTATTTTTTAATAGAAATCTGTATTATCATCGGAGATGGTAACGGATCGAGAAGAGAAATCCACACACACTGTGAAAATGGAAAACTACAATATCGATCAAAGTTATATCCTCCAATACAGAAAATATTTTAACGTCATTTCAGACAAGATGGAGAATAAATACTTGTAATTAAATTTTATTCAGAAAGAAGATCTTCTCCTTTCACTCCGCTGGGATTCGAACACCAAGTCAACTCATTTCCGGTCAGGTGCTCTAACCACTGAGCTACTAGAGAGATCAGAGGAAGAATTCCTAATTCTTAAATGTTTATTCTCCGTCTTGTCTGAAATAACGTTAAAATATTTTTTGTATTGGAGGATATAACATTGATCGATGTTGTAGATTTCCATTTTCACAGTGTGTGTAGATTTCTCTTCTCGAGCCGTTACCTCCTCTGATGATGATACAGATTTCTATTAAAAATTGATTTGTATATAACATCTTGCTAAATAAAGCGTTAATAAGTGGTTTTCGAATACCAGCGGAGTGAAAGGAGAAGATCTTTTTTCTGAATAAAATTTAATTAATAATATTATTATTGTTATTATATGCTACATTCAAGTCAGGACCATCGAGATTCACGTTGAAATATCAAAACTGAGCTTCGAAGAAATTTCCTACATTTTTTAAAAGGCTGCATCTAGTCGTCCTGAAAAATTGGAGAAATTGGAAAAGGCGATGGGATAGTCCCGAAAATTCGGGACGACTGGCCAAGCTTTCCCGAATTTCGGGATTACGAGATACGTCGTTTTCATAATCAAAAATCATTAAGTTTTGACACTACTTAAAGTACGTAAATCGGTAGAAACACTTTTAGAAAAAAAAAATTAACTTACGGAGTTGAATATTCGTCTTTTTTTTAATTGGAAAATTACTTAAAATGCTGAAGAGTCTACCATTATATTTTTGGTTAAAAATGCACTATTTTTGTATAGACATTTTCTGATTTAGTCAAAAAATTTATTACTTCCTTGAAAATTTAACAATTTAGTTGAAAAGTAATTTTTTTGTTGAAAATGATATTTTTTGTAGAAAATTTTTATTCGCCTGTCGGAAATTCAACTATTTTATAGAGAATTTGTCTTTCTATGATGAAAATTCAATTAATTTTATAAAAAATTCAACTGCTTGTTTTTACGTTGAATTATTTTGTTGAGAATGTATCTCTTTGATTAAAAATTGAACTATTTTGTTAAAAATTCGCTTTTTGGATCAAAAATAAATTTTTTAAACTGAAAATTTGAATATTAAACTTAAAAATTAATCATTTCAGTTGAAAATTCATCTCTTTTGTAGACATTTAAAAAATTCTTTTTGGTGAAGAAGTCCACTATTATATTTTTGGTTGAAAATTCATTAATTTTTTTATTGAAAATATCATTATTTGGTTAAAATCATCATTATTTTCTTAAAACTTCGACTATTTTGTTGATAATTTTTTCTCTTTGGGTTGAAAATTTAAGTATTTTGGTAGAAAATTCAACTATTTGGTTCAAAATGAACATTTTTGTTGACAATTCATATTTGTGGGTTCTTGTAGGAAATTCAATTGAAAATTCAACAATTTTATTGAAATTTTTTCTCCCACTTGACTGATGAATCTTTCTTGGATGAAAATTTAATTCTTTTCATAAAAATTCATCAATTTTGGTAGAAATTTGATTTCAAAATGTAACTATATACTTAGTTGAAACTTGCACTTTTTTGTTAAAAATTCATTTTCATGGTTGAAGATTAATCATTGTAGTTTAAAATTGATCTCTTTGGTTGAAAATTGAACTATTTTGTTAAAAATTTCTTTTTTCAGTAAAAAATTAATTTTTTAATTAAAAATATAAATGTTCCATTTTTGATTAGAAATTTATTTTTTTATTAGTGAAAAATCCAACCATTTGGTTAAAAATTCGTATTTATCGTTAGAAAATTAATCTTATTGGTTACAAACTTATTTTCAATCGAAAAGTCAACTACTTCATTTTTGATTGAAAATGTTTTGCTTTTGTTGAAAATTAACATTTTTCAGTTGATAAATATTTTCTATATATATTTTTATTATATTATGTCTGAAGTTGTGTAAAAATTAATGTTGTATCCGCAAAAGTGTATCATTTTGATCTGTAGTTAGTAATCAGAATTATATGCAACGATCTGATATCCCGGGGTTTACTGTAATTAAATAATATTTAGTTTATTAACAAAAAATTAATTAAATGTGGGCATCTGCACGAAAAGGGCCCTTATGACCGGTTATAGTTTAAGAGATATTCAAAGTTTTCTAAGTAGAGGTCAAAATTATTATTTTCAGGTTTGAGTGAGGTATGATATTAGGACCTAAAATACCGGGAATTTATCCGGCTATATGTCCCTATATGTAACTCCATACTGGCCTTTTCATGCAGATACCCCAAAATTATTACTAAATTAAACTTTGTTTCAAACGTGGCTGCTTTATAGTAATCGACGTAATATTTAAAATATAAATTTCGTATTTTACAGGTCTCTTTCATCAGTATATTATTCATAGTGGAAACGCGTTGGTTCCTTGGGGATATCGTGACAGAAGCCTCTTCAAAAAAGACGTGAATTACATTGCCACAAAGGTTGGATGCCCAACAAACAATTCTCAAGATCTAATCGATTGCTTCCGAAAAACGAATTTTCATAAATTAGTAAATTTAACTACATACAATGTTTTGGATTTCCCTGAAATATTATGGATACCCACAAACGAAGTGGAATCGGAAGATTCCTTTTTAACTGATAGTCCACAGAATTTAATAAACAAGAATAAAATGAGGGATTATCCTTTTATAAGTGGTACTGTGTTTGATGAAGGATTATATATTACGTCCCGTAAGTTTTTAACTTTATAGGTAATATTATTAATAATATTATTCTTTGAATTCATTCAAGATCGAGTGTCCGTCGTACTTTTTTCCAGGTAGGTGAAGTGAGGAGAAATTAGGGAATGAAAAGTAGGAGAAGGGAGGAGAAATGAGGGGAGAGTAGGTAGAGAAATTAAGATGGAATGAAGGAAGGGGTAAAGGATTAGAGAAGGTGAGGGGTAATTAGGGTGATTGAAAAAAGTGAAAGTTAGGGAATATCACTGAAGGGAAGTAGGAGAAATGAGGGAAAAAAGAGGAGTAAGGGAAATAAGCGAAAATGAGAGAAGAGGAATAAGGGGTAGTGAGGGGGAATGAAGGAAAGGGAAGTAGGGGAAGAGTAGTGTTACCTAGAAAAGCGAGGAGAGGGTGAAGTAGAGGAGGAAAATGTGTGGAGAGGAAACAAAGTTTGAAGTGTGCGGAAATCAAGGGAGGGGAAATAAGTGAACTAGGGGAAATGAGGGGTGAGGTAGTAGGGAAAGGGGAGCTTAGGCTAAGTGAGGTCACTTACGGTCACTTTTTCCCACTTTCCCTATTTTCGCTGCCATTATTTCCCATTATTTCCCCTCATTTCCATTACTTCCCCTCCCCTAATTTTTTATTTCATTTCCTTCATTTCCCTCATTGCCCCCTAGCTCCCCTACTTCCCATCTTCTAATTTCTCCTCACTTACCCTACTTCGCCTTTCATCATTTCCCCTCCCTTCCCCTCCTGGGAAAAAAGAATGACTAACAGACGGACACCCGACCGAAATTATAAGGGTTTCTGTCCGGGGCAGCGAAACCCTAAAAATGAATACATTGAATACATTCCAAATTAAAAAGTAATACAATTGCATTATTTAAACAAAATAATAAGCTCAAGTAGACCAAACAGATGTGCCCTTATATATTTTGAACTATTTCCTAAAATTTCAACACAATATATTCATTTCTCTAATTATGAAGTCGCCCAATAGTATAACATGTGATAATTGGTCACGTGACAATTTCAATTTCTTTCAATTTTAAGCGACGCAATTTCCAAAATTCTATTCTGAAAATATTCAATTGAAAACATTTTCAAATTTTCCTATTTTTACAATTTCAATCTCAAATCATTTAATTTATAGATTTTTCAATTCAAACTAAAATTGTCCAATTTTTAACGACTTTAAGAATTTTAAGCGCTTTTGTTTTTCTTACCAAATCCATTCCTTTTCATTCTATTTGAAATATGTCCCTTCTTTCAAAATTTTACCTGATCTAAAATTGTTTGATTTCAAAAGCTTTAAATTCAAAATTATTAATATTAATCATTTTTCTAAACATTTTCAAAAATTAAAACAATTGTCAGTCATTGATTCTCAAATTGCTAATTTTTTTCTTAAAAAATTAATTGTTTTATTATTTCTTCTTATAGCCTTTCATGCGAACTCTACTTCTGAGTCAAAACTAAATGTACTGGACAGATGTATCAATGGTACATCCAACCGATTTTTAAAACCTAAAGATTTATCAAAGTTTAGTAATGCCATAAAAAATTATTATTTCAATGGATCAGTATCATCTTTAAATGAAGCGAAGGTAAATATATTAATTTCATATTTTAAAATAACTTTTGAATAAATCTTACCTTATCCCATTTATAAAATTTGATATAGGGAAACGTCATACCGGATTCACAAATGCGAACATTTATCCTAAAGCTTCTTTTATTTGGTTTCGTTTTCATTAAATTAATTTAAACTATACACTTTTATTTAAAATAAACCAGGAAAACTGAATCCTTATATTTTATTTCTATTTATTAATCTAAATTGGGAAAAATTGTTGAAAAACTTAATTGTGCTGGAAAAAATATTTTGTAACGTTTATTCATCTTTTTTATTAGATATTTAATTATAAAAAATTTGTATTTTACTATGTTAGTACAAGGTCTAAAATAAATAGAAATGAAAAAATTAATATATATATAGTAAAATTGTAAATGGAGGTCAAGAAATACAATATTATTTAAAGATACATTTGACTCATTTTAAGTCAATAATAAGCTTAAAAAATAACGAAATTTGTCATTATTTTTGTCAACACTCATTCATTTTGGAAAACTTTATATATTGGTTAACTAAATATCAATCTTTAATAAAAAAAAAACAATATTTTACCTAAAAAATGTTCTTAAAAAGTTTATAAATTACGTAAGCGCCTACTGCTTATTATTTTCAAAAGAGTACTCTAGAGTATCAAAACAAATTCCCCCAAAAAACATCGAAGCTAAAGGATTCGACTTGTTATAAAAATCTTTCATTTTTCTTTACAGAAAATAATTTAAATTAAATTAAATTAAAAAGGGTTCAAAATACGATAGCTTTTCCAAAATAGAAAAATTGAGACCATGCTATCTGAGATTTATTTTTGTTTTCATATGTGTAACAAGTGGTGTAGATTAAAAAAAAACCGGTCAGATGAATGTTTGGATTTTGTGAATTCGGCATGAAGTTCCCTATTATTTTAGGAAAATTCCTAATTTAACTAATAATATTTTATAATTTAATACAGTTTCTGGAAATGTTTACTAAATTTGCTGGTGACAGTCAATTCATCTTTCCAAACGCGATCTTACTGGAAAAAATGGCCAAAATTGCAAAAAGTCCAATCTACTCTTACTTATTTGATTATCATGGACAAACGAATTACGCTGAAATAGATTACGATATAAAGAAAAATATTGGCGTCAATCACGCAGATGACCTCATATATATTTTTTCTGGTGTCTATTCACCATTAGCATCCCGCAAAGATAATTATATCATCGATTTAATGGTAGATTTGTGGACTTCATTTGCAATAAATGGGTAAGTTTGTGGAGAAAAAGATCTATGAATTCCTTATGAATAATGTTTTGATAGGATGTGTGGTTTTTATTTTAATCGTAAAATATAACATTAAAATTTTTTTTTTAACGGTACAAGATACGAAAAAATGAATGGACAAAAGTTGTTCGCAAAAAGAAGATCGACAAATTTGTTATAAATTATTTTTTGATAAGATGCATAGATGCGCAGATGAGAATGTGTTCGTTAGAGCCGAAGGAGCTTTAACAAAAGAGAATTCACAATCACTAAATTTCAGTTGTCGATGGTTTAATTCATTCAAAATTCATATTTGTCCATTAAAAATTCAATTACACGAAAAACTACATTGTTAAAAATTCATGTTATTCGTTAAAGATTGAATTATTTTGGTAAAATGTTTTTTTTTGTGGTGGAAAATTAAATTATTGAACGGGAAATTTAATTTACTTATTTTTGTTCGAAAATTCATCATTTTTAGTTGAAAATTTAACGATAGAATTTTTCATTGAAAAATCATATTTCTTGATTGAAAATTCAACTACTTAGTTGAAACTTGAACTTCTTCATTAACCATTTATTTTATTGGTTGAAAATTATCCTATTTTGTTGATAATTAGTTATTTTTTGGTTAAAAATCAGTTTCCTGAACTGAAAATTTAACTATTCCGTTTTTGGTTATAATTTTTTGTTTTTAGTTGAAAATTTAACTATTTGGTTAAAAATTTATGTGGTTTATTGTAAATTTGTATTATGGATGAGAATTAATATTCTTAAATGAAAATCCAACTACTTGGTTGAAAGTTACACCACTTTATTTGGAATTTATTTTATTAGTTTAAAATCTGTCTGGTTGAAAATTTAACTACTTTGTTACAAATTCGTTTTTTTCTTGTTAAAAATCAATTTTTTGAACTTGTTTCAAATTCAACTATTCAGTTGAAAATGAAATTTTTTGTTGAAAATTCATATTTTTTGTTGAAATTTCATATTTTCGGGCAGAACATTGAACTGTATTCCGAGAATTTGTCTTTTTGGCTTAAAAATTTAACAATTTAATTGACATTTTCTTCTCTCTTGAATGAAAAATCTTTCTTGACTGAAAATTCATCTCTTTGGATTGAAATGTACATATTTTATTGAAGATTTCTCTTTTTGTGTTATGAATTAAACTATTTTGGTAGAAAATTAAACTTATAGATTGAAAATAAACTTGAACAAAAAAAAATATATTCTCGGGTTGAGAATTCAACAATTTTGTAGAAAATTTCTCTTTTGATCTTCAAAGCTCAAGATTGATTGTTGAATTCAATTGTTTTTATTTTATATTATTATTTTTTTTTTTATTTTGGTTAACATATCAAATATTCCTTTTTTTGTTAAGAATGCATCTTCTTTGGTTGAAAATTTAACTACGTCGCTAAAAGATAAACCACTTTGTTAACAATTCATTTTTTTGGTTGAAGATTCATCATTTTAGCTGTAAATGTACCCATTTTTTGAAAATTTGATTATTTTGGTAGAAAATGCAACTATTTGATTAAAAATTAAATTCTTGGTTCAAAATTAATATTTCTGTTTAGAAAATTCAAGTTCTTTGTAGAGAATTCGCCTTTTTAACTTGAAAATTCAACAATTCGATTCACAATTTTCTGCTCTCATATATAAAAAAATCTTTTTTGGTTAAAAATTCATATCTTTTCAGAGAAATGGTATCTTTTTTGGGTGAAAGTGCAACTGTTTGGTTAAAAATTAATCTTTTTTGGTTGAGGATTCAACTATGTTATTAAAAATTCGTCTTTTTTTAATGAATGCGACTGTGTCTGATTTAAAATCCAAATCTTTTTTGGTAGAAATATCAACTATTATATTTTTGGTTGAAAATTATTCTTTTTTGGATTTAAAAATTCAACTATTTGGTCAGTTATCTTTTTAAAAAATTCAACTGTTCAATTGAAAATTCAACTGTCTTCACAAAATTTCGTTTTTAGCTTGAGGATTTAACTATTTGTTCAATAAAGCTACTGTTTGTGATTGAAGTTTAATCCTTTTTTTTAACATTTGACCATTTCGTTGAAAATTCATCGTTGTGAAAATGGAACTATTCGGGTCAAAATTCGAATATTTTGTTAAAAATTCCTCTCTTTTTCTTGAAAGTTCAACTTTTTTGTTTTAAATGATATAAGTGATATAAATAAGTAAAATTGATATTTAAAAAATTTGTTTATTCAAAAGAATGTACTGCCCTATTATTCCCCTATTTACATGAAAAATATAAAATATAAAATGACCCCTAATATAAAGGAAAAAACCGTTTATTAACCGTTTATTAACAATATCTTTTGTTTCTAATTGTACAAAAATTATTCTCAGTCGAAAAATATGCGTAATCCATGCTATTTTTTTCTTGTTTAGCAAACCAACTTCTGAACATTTGGCTATTATTGATCTCTGGGAGCCTTATCAGCAAAGCAAAAGTTTTCTTCAAATTGGAAATATTTTCAATAATACTGATCCGTCCGTCACTCTTCGACAAGATTATTTTACTGATCGAATGAATTTCTGGAAAGAAAATTTTCCTCTCCTCCAGTTGTAATAAATTATCGATTTTTTTTATAACACAAATTGTCCATGTACTTCCTAAAATTTAAATATGTGTACGTAAAGGTCCATATTTGTAGGAATAAGATGTTTGACTTTTTAGTCAAATATTTGATTATTTATTCATTGATCCAGTAACCTATGAATGTATTATGTTTGTTAAAATTTGATTAGTCACTGGAAAATGCCTCCACGATTTGGTGTGGTAGTTCGATAAATTCCATCGTTTAAGATTTGATTAAAGATTGCAGGAAGATCACAATAATTTTGTTTACGATTTATCAATCTGACAGAAAGTCATAATCAGTTACCTGATTATGACATTGCATATTTCTATAAGCATCAGAACATCTCTTGCTCAATTAACTTAAGGTGGAAAGCATATTGACGCCAAGTTCTCTAGTAGAGGCTATTTTCTCCAGAATTTTTTTAAATCACTTTTCTTTGCTATAGATTTTTCAAATAATTTGAGTAATGAATGTTCAATCTGGATTTATTATATTTCTATTACTTGCGGTATTTTTATTTGGATTACTTGCGGAACCTGTGGTTAAAATATCTCAAGGATTTCTTAAAGGAACCATATTTGAATCCAGAAAGGGAAGAAATATTTCGGCTTTCATTGGAATACCTTATGGTGAACCTCCATCTGGAAAATTAAGGTAAAATTTGATAAGTTTTTTCTAATTTCCCAGGTGAAAATATCAACGTAAATATAACGTAAATATCCCAGATGGGAATTTAAAATCTTTCATGAGAAAATTTAAACGTTATTTTAATTATAGTAAACTAAATTATAATTATTTAAGTTAAATTAAACTTAAACAAATTAATTTAAATTATTTCGAATTAAAATCTATCAAGGTAATAATTTACTTTGATGACTTTTGCGAATTTATAAATAAATGCATTGAAACCTTTTGTTCACCTTCATTCTACGCCAAAAGATATAAGTTATGTCATTTTTGGTAGAAAATTATACTTCTGACTGGAAAATTCATCGTTTTGGTTGAAAATTCAATTACTAAATTTTTTTAAACATTTTTTTTTTTTTTGACGGAATTATATTAATTTTCTACTCACTTATATGAATTTTTTACAAAAAGATTTTTATTTTTATGAAAAAAATCAAAATCGATCAAATAGTTTATTTTTGTTGAATTTTGATAGATTTCAATTAAGAAAAAAAAAAACATTTTTAATCAAAATTTTCGAGTTTTTTTTAGTAAAATTTCAAAACGAAACAATATAAAAAGAAATATATTATGCTGGAAGAAATATGAATCATGGTTGCAAATCAAATTGTTTTTGTGAAATTTATGTATTTTTTTAAATGTGTCCCTTTTGTTAGAAAATTAATCTTCTAGACGGAAAATTTATCTTTTTGGTTGGAAATTCAATCATTGCTGATTTTTTTAACAATTCGTTTTTCCGAAGGAATTATAATCATTTTGCACTTCCATATTTTTTTTTAACAAAAAGATTGGTATTTTTCTGGAAAAAGAATCGAAACTTTTTTTTAATTAAAATTTTAAAATGAAACATTATAAGAAGAAATAAATTATATCAAGAGGAATTCCACTTGTTAAAATATTTCGATATCCTTAAATATTAATAGATTTAAATTATTTTAATGATATTCACTTATTGATGAATCATTTTATTATTTAACATTTGAGTTATTTGAAAGACTAGAATATTAAAGATTAAAAATTTCTGTCATGACATTATAATTATAATACATTCAATAAATTTTGTATGATATACAAATTATAAATGCTTAACATTTTTTGTAGTAAAAATAGTAATTTTTTAAGCAGAAAAACGGGAAAGAAAATTTCTGTCATGGGCCACCCCTTTTCCTACAGAAAAACCTTCTTTATAGTCTAAAAGTAAAATATCAGTCCAGAGGGACCAAAAAATATTTGTATTTTTGTCAAAAAATACAAAAGTAATCAACAACATTTTTTCAATAACTGATTTTTCAAACAATCCTGTTTTGTCAAGTACTTGTCATTACTTTATACGCACGTTTATAAATTGTTTACAAGAAAATTGATATTTTTCTGAAAAAAATTCTTTAACAAAAAAAACATTTTCATGTTTTAAATAAAATTTTAGAAAGAAACATTATAGGAAGGAATCTAATATATTAAAAGCAATTTGAATTGATGAAATATTTCAATCTCGTTAAATGTGAAAAAATTTGAATTATTTGAATGATATTCACTAATTGTTAATTGATTTTAATATTCAACATTTGAATAATTTGAAAAATCAGAATAGTAAAGATTAAAAATTGCTATCATTAATATTATAATTATAATACTGTGAATACTTCTTTGAGTGTTTTCAATTTAGTTCAGTTAAAATCTTAAATAAGATTATAATTGAGAAATGTTTACTATTCTTAATAAGGCTTGTGATTGTTGGAAGTTTGTCTCTGACGCTATTGTCCCTGATGGTCACTTTTCTATTATCTGTCGCTCGAGACCTTGCGACTGCGGGTGAGAAGCGGTAGTGTTGTTGTTGTGGTGACTCGCTCGGCTTGGCTGGGTGGTATCCAGCTTTCTCTCAAGTTCCTCAAGTCGTAATGCTTAATCTAAGGTAAAGTGTTCCGACCCTGAATAAGTGATTCTTGAACAGAGTCTCGGTCGAGAGATTTCGTTACGATTGGTTACGGAGGGGGGGGGGGGTCCTTTATTCATGTACGTCATTTTGGAAAATTCACAAACGCAAAAAGTAACTAGCAGAAATTGTATAGAAATTTAATATGAGCTTTATTTTACGCGCCAAAGAAACCGGGTGAGTGAAAGACGAATCTAGCCAACAAAAATTTTCAAAAAGGTCAGGAAAAAGTCAGGGATTTAGAAAACAAATCTTGCAAACGTCATTAAATTTCTATAACTTTAAATAATTGTCAAGCAGAATACCTTTTACATTTTTCAATTTTAATTTGAAATTGTTTTATTCCGTTTATAAAAGATTCTATGTTAAAAATGTTACAAGGTTCTGGTATTTAGTTAATTATAGTCGAGGAAGATAAAAAATTGATGAGGGGAAAATTAGGGAATTTTTAAAATGAAGTTTTGCGGTAATCAAGTGTGAAGTTTGCAGGACGAGTCGTAGGCGAGCAATAGAGAGTTCAGTGTTCTAGGGTGGAGTGGCAGGGGGCGCAAGGTCCAGAGCACGTTTTGATACATTTGAAAGTAAGGTTATGAAACGGCACTTGGGACTCGGCGAGTAGGCATACAGATGACAGTACTTCCTGCACTCTCCATGCTTTATAACCTTGATTTTAGGAAAATAATGTTACTTTATTTCCCTAGCCAAATAAAGTGTACCCCCACTGCCGACTTTATTCACCGGCCTGTAAACGGCAACTTTCAACTCGCAAATGAAAATTCAAGTATTTTCGTTGTTGAAAATTTATCTTTTTTATTTAAAGTTCATCTTTCTTGAAAAAGAATGCAACTGTTTGGTTAAAAATTCAATAATTTTGTCACAAAGTCATACTTTTTGGTCCAAAATTCTACTGGTTTGTTGAAAATTCAACTATTTCGTAGAAAATGTATCTTTTGAGAAAAATGCACATTTTATGTTGAAAACTCATTTGAAATATTTTTTGGATGGAAATTCCTCTTTTTTAATATTTGTCTTTTCGATTTAAAAAACTGTTTTGGTAGAAAATTAATCTATCCTGGATGAAAATGCAACTTATCGATTCAAAACTTCAATAATTTTGTTAAAAAGTCATCCTTCTTCGTTGAAAATTCAACTGTTTTGTCGAAAATTCTTCTTTTTCAGTTGAAAATTCAAATATCTTCGTAGAAAATGTACTTCTTATTTAAAACTCATAATTTAATGTTGAAAAGTCAAAATGAAATCTTTTTTAGACAAAAATTCAAATCTTTTTTCAAATATTGGTCTTTTCGATATAAAAAACACATTTGTTTTAGTAGAAATTCAATCTTTTTTGGATAAAAATGCAACGGTTTGTTTGAAAATTAAACTTCTTTGCTTGAGGAGTCAAACATTTTGTTTTAAAATTTGGTTTGAACTACTTTGTTTAGAAATAATTTTTTTGTTGAAGATTCATATTTTTAGTGGAAAATTCATCTCTTTGGTCAAAGTTTGACTATTTTGTTGAAAATTGATCTTTTTTAATTGAAAATTCAATTGCATGGGTAAAAGTTGAACTATTTTGTTAAAAATTTATCTTTTTAGTTGAAGATTCACCTCTTTAGTTGAAAATTTGATTGTTTCGTAAAGAATTTCATTATTTTGTAGAAAATGTAAGTATTTTCTTGAAAATTCATCTTTTATCGTAAAAAAGTCGCTTTTTTTGTTTACAAAACTGCATATATTTTTTATATTTCTCACGTGTGACGTGTATGAGTTGACTCGCGGGTTGGAACTCGGATCCTGTTTCAATTAGTTTGATTCAAATTATAATTAAAGTAAATTATTAGAATATCTACTAGCCCTTTAAAATATTAGTTGTTTTTCACATTTGTAATTTAGTATATAAATTTCATTGACTTTAAAGTAACAATATGTTTCTTCCTCGCTTTTCCATGCCAGCCGACATTAATTTGCTAACAAATATATTAAATACATTTTGTTTCATTAATAAATTATAAATGTTCATAAAACTTGTTTGTATTTACAATAGTAATTTTTAAGAAGGAAAAGGGGTGCGGGAAAGTTCTGCCACAGCCTACACCTTTTTCGATAGCAAAACTTTCTTTCTAGTCTAAAAGTAAAATATCAGTTGAGGGAGACCAAAAAACATTTTTCAAAAACTACAAAAGTATTCAACAACATTTTTTCAACGATTTTTTTTCCAGCAATCCAGTTTTTCACAAGAAGATTAATGTTTTTCGGAAGAAAAAAACACAAAAATAATCAAAAAAGTTTTTTTTTATTCGAATTTTTTTAAATCAAATTTTAGAACAAAACAATTTAAGAAGATTTAATTTATTTATATATTGTGTTGAGAGAAATTTGAATCGATTAAAGATTTTAATCAAGTTGAATAATAATATATTGTAATTATATAAATGAATTTCACTAAGTGTTGAATCATGGTAATACTTTAGAGTTTATTAATTAGAAAAATAAGAATAGAAACGATAACAAATTTCTATCATTAGCATTATAATTATAATACGTCAAATAAATATTCTTTGATTAATAAATTATAAATGCTCATAAAAATGTTTGTATTTAAAATATTCATTTTTTAATTTGGTAAAGAAAAGAGAAAGTTTTGTCACACCCAATCCCTTTTCCATCTCGAAAAATGACCAATAATTGATATTTTTGGAAATTTCGTGACTATTTTTTCTAATTGATATTGAAAATGTCATTTGCGAATATTTTTTATTTTAAAATTTTAACAGATTTTTTTTTATGTTTTGGGTGGAAAATATGAATTTTTTTTGGTCTGCCCCGAATGATATTTTAATTTTGAACTAAAAAGAAGATTTTCCAAAATTAAAAGTTACATGCATTAAATCAAATTAAATTACATAATATTTATTTTAATTATTTATTTACCTAAATATTAATTTAGTTATGCTTATTTTTATTACATTTCAATAAAAGCTTGTTTTACCAAAAAATCTTTCTTGTATATTTTTAGTTTTAAGTACACCGTTTGCTATATTAATAGGTATTAATCCATAAGGCCAGAGGTTGTTTCACTTTCAATTTCCACCTTAAATTCCGCATGGCTATTTTCATCTGGGTCTGAATTATTGTTTAATCATTATATTCATTATATTTGTTATATTTTTTACCTAATTAGATTTAGAAGCCCTTTACCAGCAAAATCGTGGAATGGAATACGTTTGGCCAATAAAGAGGCAAATGTATGTTCTCAAAATTATTATGGAACATATATTGGCGATGAAGATTGTTTATACCTAAATGTCTTTACACCAATTTTGGAATTCAAACCCTCTAAGGTATTTTTGACCAATCCCAGTCTCAAAATTTCAACATTTTTTAAGGGGATACATTGGTAAATCCCGCAAAAACGAAAGGGGGAATTCATGAGTGGTTTCACCATTTGGAGAAACATTTATTCTCCTCATGAACAATAAATACCAGTAATTAACAAGATTTACCAAAACTTATTTATTTACTCATAGCATTTTTTGTAACTTCTCTTTTTTTGGTTTTCCCTTCCGCCAAAAAAAGTTAAAAATTACAAAAATGGCGAACATTTTTCTTGGAAAACGTGAAAATTCATAAAAAATGGTTAGTTTTTTGTTTATAATATCAAGTCATTTCAAAATCTGGTCGCTTATGAGTGTGATAGAGATTCTTCAACGTAATCTCTGTGAATTTTGAGTACTTCGAAGCATCGGTTCGTTATTTATCGTGGCTACATTTAGAAAAAACGAGATACGAGAAAAAGCTGTTTTAAGATTTGGAAAGCTTAGAGCCTAAGAATGTCATCATTTGGTGAAATTTGAATTTACCTCTATTTTTTATAATTTCATTGATTTTTAAATGCGACTTCACTCAACAATTTTTTTAAGAATTGTGGAGTAATAAAATGCGAAAGGTAAATAAAAAATTTAACCTTTATACCCCCTTGAACTAAAAGTAAACGAAAAATTATTTTATCTACTCAATATTAGTATTATTTTTAAACTTTAGGACAATGGCACTTCAAAAAATAATTTATTACCAGTAATGGTCTATGTGCATGGAGGTGGATTTTCACAAGAAAGTAGCAACTTAACAGCCTATTCTCCTAAATATTTAATGGATAGAGATATCATTTTTGTTTCAATGAACTACCGTTTGGGAGTTTTGGGATTTTTATCTACCGGCGATTTAGTGGCCCCAGGAAATTTTGGATTGAAGGACCAAACACTTGCACTTGAATGGGTGAAAAGAAATATTCGAGCCTTCGGTGGAGACTCAAATCGAGTTACAGTTTTTGGAAACTCGGCTGGTGCTGCTTGTGTTAATCTTCTCGCACTTTCAGATGCAACCGATGGTAATCCGAAGAAGTTATAAAATTAAGTTAAAATAAGAAATATTTATTACGTTTCATAATGTTTATGATAGCCACGAATTACTATGACTGTCCGATAAAATTGATAAGACAAATTGATTATCAATTATCTCTCCTGCTGTGAATAACATAGTTTGATAAGTGAATTTCTCAATTTTTAAAAATTCATTCTTTACATAGATATAATATATAATTTAAAAATTTTGAAAATTATAAATGCAGACTTCACACTCTTTCCCCTATTCCCCTGTTTCCCAATTTCAAGGAATTCCTCTTTTTTCTCCTGTTTTAAAGAAACTTCCTCTTCACCCCCTTTCCACGTTTTTTCGCTTAAATGCGAAATGAATTATGGAACCCAATAATAAAATACAACTATTTTTGGTTGAAAGATCATTCTTTTTGGTTGAAGAGTCTACTATTATATAATTAATTCTGAAATTTCCATTTCTGATTGAAAACTCTTATTTTCGGACTGAAAATTCATATATTTTGTTGAAATATTTTTATTTTATAACCATATATTTGTTGGTAGAAAATCAGTCTTCTTGGTTGAACTGCTTTGTAACAAATTGATTTTTTTGATAAAGATTCGTTATTTCAATTGAAAATTCCATTATTTCGTTGACAATAAACTTTTTTCTTAAAAATTAATATTTTCTGATCGAAAATTCAATTGTTTTGTAAAAAATTCTTTTTTTTTTGTTTCAAAAATTAATATTTTCGTGTCGAAAATGCAACTGTATTGTTGAAAATTCAACTATTTTGTTGAAAATTCGTTATTTTTGGATAAGTTCAACTTTTTCTTATTTCGCATTTATATATTTTTTGGTTGAAATTATCCTTTTTGATGGAAAAATCAACTAAATTAGTTAAAAGCTGAAGTACTTAGTAAATATCTACTTCTTGGCTATACCAAAATTTAACAATTCTGCAGAAAATTGAACTATTTCGTTAAAAATAACTTTTTTGGTCAAAGTTTCACGTTTTTGGTGTAAAGTGCAACTGTTTGGTAGAAAATTCTTTTATTTTGTTGAAATTCGGTCAAAAATTCAACTATTTTAGTGGAATATTAATCTATTTAGTTGAATATTGAAGTAGTCATTATAATAATTATAATTAATTGAAGTATTTCGGGTTGCGAATATACATATATATATATATTTTTTGTAGAAAATTCGCCTTTTTGGTAGAAAATTAATTTTCCAAATGGAAAATTTATATTTTTGGTTAAAAATTCAATTATGTGGTTAAAAATTTATCTTCTTTAGTTGAAAATTCAGTTGCGTGGTTGAAATTTGTTGAAAATTCATTTTTTTAATATGCCTTCCTAGATGAAAAATTCAAAGATTATATTGAAAATTTGTTTTTTTTTTGTTCGTTGAAAACTAATTTTTTTATCTGAAAATGTAACCATTCCATGTTTTGATTATGATGTATCCTTTTCTAGTTTAAATTTCAGTTGTTTAGTTAAAAATCGAGCTACTTGGTTTGAAAATTAACTATTTTGTTGAAAATTTAATTATTTTGTTGAAAATTATACTTTTTTGTTAAAGCCATAATTTTTTGTGGAAAGTTCAACTGGTTTGTTAAAAATTCTTCTTTTTGGACAGAAACTTGTTCTTTTTTTTGTATAAAATTTACTTCTGGAAAATTCGGCTTTTTGGCATGAAAATTCAGCTATTTGATAAAAAACGCAACTGTTTTTAGTTGAATTTTAATATTTTTGCATGAAAATTCGACCATTTGATGGAAAATTCATCTTTGTAGGTTAAAAAATCCAGAAACTTGGTTTAAAATTCAGCTATTTTGTTAAGTATTTCATTATTTTGTTAAAGATTCGTCTGTTTAGTTTCATCTCTTTGATCTGTTTGGTTTAAAAAATTCATCTTTGTTGGTTGAATATTCAACTGATTCGCTGAATATTGAAATTTTTTCTAAAAAATTGTATCTGTTGCGAAAAAGTTCAACTATTTGGTTGTAAATGCAAATTTTAAGTTGAAAATTATTATTTTTTTCATTGATTTAATTGACAAGAATTTATTTCCCTATTGTTCCCCTATTTTCACAAAAAATCACATTTTAGCTATTGAAAACTAAGAAGACACTTTCAAAAAATGATAAAGATCATTCAGAAATTAATTTCAAATCTTGTTGAAGAATGAAGCGATACTAGTTTTCTTGAGTACATATTCACATATCAAAAAGTTCAGACGTAAAGAAATTATTTTTTACAATAACAGTCTTATGTTTTGTAGGTCTCTTTCAACAATACATTATTCAAAGTGGCAGTATGATGGGTAATTGGGGATTTCAAGAAAAAACTAAATATAAACCTTTGGTCAATGATATTGCCAAAAAACTTGGTTGTCCAAGAATTAATTCCAAAATCCTAGTAAAGTGCTTAAGAAGTAAAAATGTTCGAAAAATAATGGACGCAGTTCTAGATTCAACCGATGCATATTCGGTAATGCCATGGTTACCTACAAATGAAGTGAAATCAAATGACGCATTTTTAACTGATAGTCCTTTGAATTTATTGGCTAAAAATAAAATGAAAGATCTTCCTTTTTTGACTGGTAACACTGTCGACGAAGGATTGATGGTTACGCTTGGTGAGTAACTACTCCTTAATGAGAAATTTGTTATTTTACAAATATACGTGGTATATTGATAAAAATATTTTTCATTATTTCAGAACAAGGAAAGAGTACCTTGGAGGACAAAATAAAACATTTTTTTAACCATTATAGACATTTTATTTGTTTCAGAGTATTATGCCAATTGGACAGCAGATCCAATGGTAGAATATTTGGAAGAATATATCAATTTTACTTCCAAATTTTATATGAAGCCAGACTTAACGAAGTACAGAAGCTTAGTTCAGGATTTTTATTTCACTAAGCCTATTAATTCTATGAATGAAGATGAGGTTGGTATCTATCATTTGAGTAACTTTTAGTAAAATATTCATGTAATTAATTTTTATTTACTAAGTTGTATTCAATACTTAGAAATCCATGTTTATATCTAGCGATTTTGATGAATTTTTAATTAAAAGTGATGAATCTTTTTTAAAAATCCATAAATGTTTAACAAGCATGTTCAATAATAACCAAGTAGTTAAATTTCCAATCAGAAAACTATTTCTCAACGAGAAATATAATATGTGATAATTAAAAAAAAAAGATTTTAATTTTAAATAAAAAACAGTGTAATTTGATCAAAAAGATAATGTTTAACTAAATAGTTGAATTTTAAACAAATGGTTGAATGTTCCCCGAAAATAATAGAATTTGCAACCCAGAAAGAAGAATTTTCAACAAAGCAATTGAATTTGCAACTCAGGTAGTTGCATTTTCAACTAAAAAAAAAAACAACTAATTTTCAACCAAAAATAAGAAATTCCTAACCAGTAATGGAATAGTTCAAATTTTATTTGAAAAAATTGATTTTAAACGAAAAAAAAATTATCAAAAAAGTAGTTTAATCTTCAACGAATGAAATAAATTTTTAGCAAAGTAACTCAACTTATAGCCAAATAGTTGAATTTTGAACTATAAATATGAATTCTCAATGAAAAGCTTAATAGTTGAATTGTTATCTGAAAACTATCAATTTTAATCCAAAAATGAGAGCCAAAAGAAATTAATTCTGAACCAAAAATATTATTGTAGATTTTTCAGCTAAAAAGAATTAGCTTTCAACGAAGAGTAGCTGAGTTTCCTTATCAGCTTCTATTAATTCATTTCGCTTTGAATACAAAAAAAAGAGGAAATTTCTTAAAACAGGGGAATAAAGAGAAATTCTTTAAAAAACAGTTTCAGAGGTTAATAGGGGAATAGATGAAAGAGTTTTGTGGAATCTGTATTTAGATGCTTCACTTGTGAAATAAAATTAATAGTTTTCATTTCTTCATACATTTATTTGACGAGGTGTAAAATTATTATTGAAATATAATTCTCAAAATATTATTGCAGCTTCTGAAAAATTTCACAACATTTGGAGGTGATACTACATTTTATTATCCTCAAATGATCTTACTCGATAAAATGGTGAAAACAGTGAAAAGTCCGATTTATTTATATTCTTTTGGCTATCGTGGAAACACAACTCTGATGACAATGGATTTCAAAATTACTGAAAATATTGGTGTTGCTCATGCGGAGGAACTTTTGTACCTTTTTCCAAAAGGCTTTGCGGGAACCTTTCCTAAACAAGATGAGAAAATCCTCAACTTAATGGTAGATTTGTGGACATCATTTGCAATAAATGGGTGAATATAGTAAACCAGACTATATTTAACGTACAGGGAAAACAAAAGGTTGATTAAAAACCTCAAAATTATTATCAGAACTGATTAATTAATAAAAAATCGTTATTTTATTTTATTTACATTGGAATAATTACCTACATTAACATTTTTATTATGACTGTTTTAGAAATAATTGGAATTTCAGTGTTGTATTCTTTTTCTGATTTAGCAAACCATCATCTGATGAGATGGATAATCCTAATCTTTGGCTGCCTTATAATGAAAACGGCAATTTTCTTCAAATTGGTAATATTAAAAACAATACTGATGGATCTGTTACTCTTGATCAAGACTACTTGTCGGATCGCATGAACTTCTGGAGAGAAAATTTTCCCATGCAGTAGTGTGCATTTTAGTTAGAGTTATGTAAAATATTTACATTCCATTATAGACTTTTTTTAAATGTGTATTGTTCCCATAATGTAAAATTTTAATAAACTACTTTACACAGTAAAATATACGAGGAAATGTCAATGAAGGACACAGCTGAGAATTATCATTGAAGGGAAAATTTTAAATTTTCAAGCAGAGATAATTTTTATCTAAAATTAAATTTCTACGCGGCAGAAATTTGATAACAAGTTCAAAACTGTTGGCAACAGCTGTTTGCAGCAAAGGTTTTGATCAAAATAATTGAAAAATAACTATCAAAATCTGATTGAAAATATCTGCAAAACAAATTTCTAATTATATAAAGCAAGCAAGCTCTTCTACGTAAAGGAACCTAGATTCATGGAATCATTATCAGTTAAAGATTTAATTTTGTACAATAAGTAATGGATATAATATCTACTCTGTTATTATGTATCTTATACATATTTACATCTAAGCTACAAGCAGAACATTTGGTAGAAATATTTCAGGGGCTTCATAATGGATCAAGATTTCTCAGCAGGAAAGGAAGAAATATTTCGACTTTCATCAGAATCCCATGTCGTCAACCTCCAGTTAGAGAACTCGGATAAAATCAAAGGTAAAATTTCAAAAATATTTTCTATCTCTCAATTATTTTTTATTATTATTATTAAATTCATTATTTCAATAAACTTAGAAGGCCCCTACCTGAAAAAAGTGAAATCGTTCATTCTTTGCTTATAAATAGGCAAACGCCTGTTCTCAATAATGTAATGAAAAAATTATAGGAGATGAAGATTGCATGTATTTAAATGTTTTTACCTCCGTTTTAGAATTAAATTGCTCTATGGTAGAAAAAAAAGTTCTCTTTTACATCTCAGCATGCATACAAGTTTTCAGGTCGATAAATTAAATAACGATAACAACGCTGTGTGGAAGTATGAAGTGAAATTATTGCTGATGAAGGACAAGATTTGGTTAGTGGTTGATGAGGAAACAGCAACCCCACCAACTTCAACTTGGGAAGAACCGGATGCTCAAGCTTACACAAAAATTGGCCTGTTCGTGGAAGACAATTAATTAGTCCAAATAGGGAATACCAAAACACCACGTCTGAGAACGGTGGTATAGAAGAACGCATTAGATCCTTGCTCAACATAGTCGGCAAATTAACATCTCTAGGAGAAGACTTAAAAGGTAGGTTTATAGCAGGAATACTCTTAAACAGTGTGTCTGATTCTTGTGAAACGTTAACACAGGCACACAAAAAAGTCTGGTACATTTGACGAGAAACATGTATTCCTATGTATTTTGAGTCGCTGATCTGAATATGAGGTCAAAATAGCACCTTTCATGATTGGGTCTCGACATAACTTCGAAAAATCGTATTTTTGAGTATATGATGGTGAAACATGGTTTCATTATAGATTAAAAGCTGCTGAATTCCTATATAGTATTAGTTCAGTGATATAAGTAGAAAATCTGAAACGTAACTGTAAAACAAAATTGTGCGAGCTGTGCTTTGCAGGACAAAATTAGATTTGTGTACTTGGAGGCATCTGATTATAACGCACTCTTTTGGATTCGAAAGATCTTTGTAGCGTCATTTTTCTTTTGTTCTGAGGCAAATCTCTTTTCAACATGCAATAGTAGTCTGTCATCATATTTTCATTCCATCTGCCTTGATATCTTTATTCCAACACTTTAATATCTGCATGGAACCTTTCGTGTTCACAACTATGCGTTTTTTTCTCAAGTTTTCTATGTTAGAAGCCATGGTTACTTCAATCTCCGTACGTTAAGGATCCTGGCCCGAAAGTAGGCGAGTCCACTGTCCTGGGGGTGATAACCCTCATACCTCCCCAGGGCTAAGTATGAGGGATTTTCGGCTTTGATGAGGACAATGTCAACTCATCACCAGGGACACTGCAGATTCATTCTCGCACCCTAACCTCCCCCTGCAGGGCAGCGTGCCTTCACTGGCTTTGTTACTGACTGGGCTGGAAGGTGAATCATTCTACACATCTCTTTTCAGAGCAGTCGTCATCACTTCCAGTACCTAGCGCAGTAGCAGGTAATGACACTTGATATATAAGTGAATTCAATTGATGCAAATGACTGGACACTCCAGTCCGAAGATTTATGATTGAATCATAACACAAGAGGCTCAGAACTCATAGTTCAGAGGAAACGCAGTAAGCTTACTTACGATAAATATGACGAGAAAGACTTCTCTAAGAAAAGATTGTTGTCATACAGTATGTTTTTGGAATAGTGTAACAGATTTGTTCGTTATCATGCAGATTTGACTCAAAAACTGGTTTCTGGGTTCCATTAAAATTCAATTCTGGCTTACAAGTGGCTGCTGAAAGAATGTCTTGGAGGTCATGTCATGGGATTGTCAGTTATATAACTAATCTGGCTCTATTTTTGGAATCAGCAGATTGAATCGCGTGAAAAAGAAATTTTTTTCCATCACATACACAAAAGTGCGGGGGTTTGAGGTTATGTCAAAAACCAATCGTGAAAGGTGTTATTTTAACCTCAGATTTAGTGGAAAGTAAACTGAATAATGAGTAAAAAAGCGTAGTATGAAATTGGCCAGTGAGGAAGATGCATTTCAAGGTAAAAGTGAGGCTGCTATAAAGGCTTATGGTAAAGACGAATCTTCAAATTCAGCGAAACAGTCTTTATGTGCAAGGAATCCGGTACCTACAAAAGGGATTACGGAAAGTATCATGCCTTGAAGTAGAAACAGAAATGCTTACCACGCAGCGAGAGACAGTGAGGTTTTGGAAATTAAGGATCCGAAGTATACGTGAGAAGTCTGTTGACGAGCAAAAGGTTCGAGGGCTAAGGACATCAGAAATGTTTAGACAATAGATTCTGGAGCGACCAGCCACATGTAAAACATTTAAAAATTTTCAAAGAAATTGACGTAAACAGGAAAGGATTCATAAGGCTTGCAGATAAGGAAGAATGTGTCGACATTCATCGGGCTGGTTCGGAACATTCAAATTGCCTCGTAAAAGGAAAGGAAGTGATAGTAAAAGATTCTAAATCTGATGTTCTCGTCTCTAATATTCTCTATGTTCAAACTGATTATCCGTGAAAAAGTTGACATAAAATGGGTTTCGAGTAGAATTTGAAAGGGATGATGGGTACATCATAAACGTCAAGGATGGGAAAATAAATGGTATAACAGTTTCATATTCTGAACCTAATGAACCAAAGTTAGTAAATAGTGGAAGGGCCAATATACCAATAAATCACTCGAAATGTAGGAACAGTGAGAATTGTCAGTATTCGTGGCATACACGTTTCGGGCATCGAGGTCCAGCTGCAATTAAGGACCTGGCGGACAAAGAACTGGCCTCTAAGATCAAATGCAGACACAAGAGAGAAAAAGGTACGTTATGGCCATCATCGACGAATATAGCAGGTACACGAAAGTGTACTTTATGCAGCACAAGAGTGACTCAAAAGGACTCATTAAGGAATTCGTCAAAGCTATAAAGACTTCATTTAATAAAAAGGCGGAAAATGATTTCGTTAGATCGAGGAGGAGAATACTTGAGTAGTAATCTTTAGAAATACCTAAACAGAGAAAGAATCAAAAGCCAATTATCCGCAGCGTATTCACCACAATAGAATAAAGTCGCAGTGAGGAAAAATCGGTTTCATTTCGAGATATCAAGGTGTATTTAAATTGATGCAAATATCGATAAGAATTACTGGTAGCAGGCAATAATTACAGCCAATTATCTGTAAAACAAAGGCTACAGAGATTAAATCTTTTTTTTTGTGAACTGTGGAACTCAGTATCACCGGATATAAGCAATTTAATCTTTTTTGCGGTGCAGCTTATGCACATATTCCTAATGGAAAAAGGAGCAAACTGGATAAAAAGGTCATCAAGTTAATTTTTGCTGGTTATTCAGATGAGTCTAAACCTTTTCGGCTTCTTGATATTGAAGTCTATCGTGTCAAGATTAGTCAAAGTGTTATTTTTTTTGATGACTTGATTAAAGAGATTTAAAATTACCTATCCTATGAAAACGTGATTTCTCAGCCTGCGAATTCGATACAAGGAGATACCGAAGAATTTGTCTCAATCATTGAGGAGTCAGCAACGGATTGCAGCGCGGAAGAGGAGAATGAAAATTCATCAATGAGTGGTGAAGAACCACCACGAGAACAGAGACAACATCAAGAACTAAGGAGATCGGAACGAACAAACAAAGGGACAGGCTGACGAGATCTTTGCAACTTTCATTCGGCATAAAAAACCTTCCGTACTGTATTGACAATGGCGGGTCAGAAAGGGATGCTCACAGTTATATTCGATGGCAACCGAGGGTTTTGAAAATTAATTCACAACAAAAAGGTCAGCCACCGGACCAAGCATATTGATACCAAATATCATTATGCAAAAGGTTTGAAGGGCCAAATGATTATGCAGTATGAGTATTGCCCTACGGACAAGATACCAACCGACATTTTAACAAAGCTGTTAACAAAACTTAAGCTGCAGTTCATGCTGGAGAAATGTCGATTTCTGGATCAGCAGGTTCGCAAATATAGTTGAGGTGGCGTGTTGTAGATTGAGCGTTATTTGCAGGGTAGGCTCAAGTTGCCTCTCGGTAGACTAGGAGTCCAAGGACCTAACAACACCCGATCAGTTCCGTCGTGACGAACCGTCGGAAAAGCACGCGCAGAAAACCCTTCAGTTACAGTTTTGTATTTTTTACACTTTCAGTATTTATAAAGTTTCTTTTGTTGAATGCCTAATTCAGATTCATACAGCTTAATCCATTTTTTTCATGCACGTAATTTGTTCAAAAAATCACAATGTGAATTAGTTTAATTCACTCAATTTTATGAGAATTCTTTAATCTCTTTATTTTTGGGGCATATTCCCTGATTACACCGGCACACAAAAAAAAAGTAGTCTGCCCAGCGGACTACACCGGCATATATATATATGTTATTGAGGCTGCTGAATCCGAATCCGGGGTCCAAATACCCAAGTTAGCTCGTATTTTTCCAAAAAACGCAAAATAGACGTAAAATCG
>JAABKJ010001116.1:0-31598 GCA_011634705.1 Andricus grossulariae | reverse complement strand
TCACTGGTTAATAGCCTGAAAAGCATCCCTGCGTGTCAAGAAAATGCTGAGACACTTGCGGGGAAGATGCAGAAGGCTGTCATCCTTGGGTCGCTCCGTGTCCTCAGGGTACACGAGACTTTTGCTGGATCAACGTATTGAATCCGTCGCAGACTGTCCACCCATGTCACGGTTGTGAGACGTCGTTACAGCTGAAATTTTACCGCGATTTCGCTGGGAGCGAGTCCAATTTTTAAGATTAGCACCTGCTCTTGGCGAAATCCTGCGGTTGTCCTTATGACAAACTTTTATATATATACTTGTCACCTTAGTGAAAATATAAATTCCTCTGTTAGCTTCATTACTTTGCCTTTGAGAAACATTCCTAATTGCAAAGTGTATAGGTAAGATTAGCTGGATTAGCCGCATTCATTAGACCTCACGAATTTCGAACTTAACCGGAAGAGGTCCGGATTAATCGTCTCCGTCAGACCGTTCAAAATACGGACATGAGCGGATACAATCCGGATTGATTCAGTTCGTCTAACCGTACAAAAAAAGGACATTTCTAGACTCGAGTCAAAATGCTAGCCCTATTTACGCGCTGCATAATTCCAAATAAAACCTACTTTAGCCTTGCAATAACAGATGTGTTGTAAAAATCGATTTTTTCCCCAACACAACTGTCAAGTCCATTTAAGGTCCTTTTAGTGAAAACAGAATATATTCTTGTAACGGAGTTGCCGTAGAGTGCATCTGTTTATATAACTTTGTTTATAACATTATTAAATATGTTGGCTAGACAAAATTTTTTGTTGGAAAATCACTATTAATTCAATTTAAAGTCGTTTTAGTGAAAGTTGAATGTATTTCTGTGAATAAATGTCCAAATGGAGCACCTGCTTATGGAATTTGCTTACAATTTATTTATAAAAAGTAGTTGAAACATTTTATTAATTAATTTTTTGTATTAGGTGCTACTACACTTATTTTGATTGCTTCCGACTTTATTTCGATTGTTTATGAAAAGATAAAAACAAGTTATAAAAATTGAAATTTTTACACTTTATTTGGTAAAAAAATGCAATTAAAAAGATATTAAAAAATCGGCTCTGATAATTTTCTTTGGAATATAGTTAACAGTAATAAAAGAGTGATTAAAATCGAATTATAATTTCGGCTCTAGGCTGTTTTGGAACAAATTTTGACGTTTTGCCCCACTGTGTGGCGGCGTGGGGCACGGCGGATATTATAAAAATCTTTGCTTGGAAAAATAGTGCCTAAATGTAATTTTTATCTTGAAATACGTATTATAAAGATTAATGATGAAAAAAACCGTTTTGGTCGAAACGGATGGGAAATCTTCGGCAAAAATTAAGTATTCACAGCATATGTACATTGGAACACAAAAATAAAAACATTATTTTTTAATAGGTGAAGTCTTTTTTGAAGCTTCTTATATCATGAATTGGTTATGTGAACGTTATAAATATATTAAAGTTAATTAAATCTTGCAACATCACGTACGGGGCTTAACAGCACCGTATATGTTTCAGGAAGTAAGAAGGTATAACTGGGTTTTGTCACATACTTTACTTTGATTGATAAGAAAACATTTATTTACTGTTCAAATAAACAGCATTTGAGCAATAAAAATCTTCGCTGATTATATGAGCTTCATGTTAAAAAATACACACATCAAAATCAAATTTCAATCATAATTTATAGAATATTTAATTCAAAGCCCGCCACCATAACCCACTCTCCCCTAGTTATTGTACAACATTTCTGTGACAAATGTCACACAAATATCTGACGTTGAAATAAGAAAATCAAATAAGACTCGGGGCACCAAAAATTTTCGTCCCGACACTAGTCGTTTCTCATAAGCGCTAAAAGTTTTCTTGGTTAGTATATAAGGACCGTTTCGACCGATACACTCAGCGTGCGATATTCTGCGATAGTGAAGTGCGTCAAATGTAATAGGTTTAAGTAAGCTATAAAAATAGGTTTGTGTGCATCAAATAAATCAAGAATCCACCACTTTCGAGAACTAAAAGAGGGCCCAAATTCAATATAAGTCAAGTCCTCTAAAGGTCCTCCTAAAACCTATTAAGATTTGCATTTAGAGGTGTAAAATAGGACTAAAATTTAGACTCGGGGATACAATACGGATTGGTCTAATCCGTCAGACCGTATAAAAGACGGACATCACCGGATACAATCCTGATTCATCAAGTCCATCAGACCGCATGAAAAATGGACATGACAGGATACAATCCAGATTGATCGAAAACATCAGACTGTGCAACTTTCGGATTCTACCGGACAATATTCAGATTTATTATTTTTTTCGTGCTACTTCATCCGGACAAATTTCAAACACGACCGGATAGAATTCGAATGACGAAAACCGGATATAGTCCCGGACAATACCGGATAACTTTCGGAATCCGGAATTTGTCCGGAATTTTTAGCAGGGAAGCTATCCACTGTAGGGAGGTTTCCCCTAAACTCAAAGGCATTACAAGCAAATCACTTTAATGCCTTGAACTTGATGCGCATTGAAAATGATTGAAACGAAACGAGTATTATATAGTAAAGCGCACTTAATGGAATTTCAGACAAAAATGCAATTGGTACTCATTTGTAGACATTGAAATTTCCGTTTTTTTTTAAATTCCAGTCTATGCGTCTGAATAAACTTCTTCGTACCAGGCAGACTTAATTGCTACCTTTTCTACCTCGAGGTCAGAAGTGTATGCAACTGAAAGTCAAGTAAGCAGCTACAGGTGTAGTCATGTACCCTTCGGGTGCATGTTTATAGATGTAAATAGATTCTAGATATAGATATTAGAATTAGTAATTGTAATTCAAGATTATTGCAACAAAATTCGCAGATATGGATCAAATGTTCTTGATTATGTCGCCCCCTGTAAAACTGAATTAGTTGATTTCAATAATTCAAATAACACCAAAACTTCGTTTATGAAAAAAATTAGTACATATGTAACTAACGTGTATTTCGTTTTCCAAAGGATTTTATGTGAACACATACATAATTTATGCGTTTTATCAGCGCCGTTTTAGTTCTAAAAGTAGCAGCTTATACAAGTGGAGGAGGGGCAAAGAGTATATGCATATGTGGAGTGGTGTGGAGTGCGGTTATGACCATAATCGTTCTGTGCACATGCGCATTTACTGTCACGCGTGTACGATTATGGATGCGTCACAATATCCTCAAATGTCAGATGTGATAAAGGGGAAATCATAATCATAAATCATACTTCTGTTACATGAAATATCGTGTACACCGAGAAGGCAGATTTACGTTCGGATAAAAACACTGTTTGCCACCTAGGTACACACTATACGATTACACGAAGAAACTTTTGGTTATAAAATTTGATATTATAATATTTATTTTTACATTAAGACAATAGCAAGTCAGGATTTAGCGTCAGGATTTAAATAATTACTATTGGGAATATTAAAGTGAGAAGTTAATAAGTTTATTGAAATGTAATATTAAATTATTAAATAATTGTACTTATACGAATTGAAAGTTATGTAATCCTTAGAAAAGACTGTGAAGTTTACAAAATACAATAGGAAAGACATTCTTCCCATAAATAATATGATGTGAATGTTTTTCATTTACTATAACTAAAAATCCATATTTTTTAATATTGATTATTAATTTTATAAGTTGTGAAAGAAAACCCTCTAGCTCTGCTGGGATCCGAACCCAGGTCTGTCAGATTTTCGGTCTGATGCTCTTACCCACTAAGCTACGGAAAGACGAGAATATTTTCTTCACAACCCTCACAAGTTGAATTCAGACGTAAAGGTTGTAAAGGTTGTGAAGAAAATATTCTCGTCTCTCCGTAGCTTAGTGGGTAAGAGCATCAGACCGGAAATGTGAAAGACTTGGGTTTGGATCCCAACGGAGCTAGAGGGTTTTTTTTCACAACTTATAAAATTAATAATCAATATTAAAAAAATATCGATTTTCGACCTAGTAGACAAAAAACATTAACATTATATTATGTACTGCATCTCCCTGGTCAAAAACAATAACATCAAAATTAAACATTCTTCCAATGTTCATTCTACGCATTTCTAGTTTTTTTTTTCTATAGAAAATAGGAAAATATGCCATGGTTGGAAGAGCGAAATCCTTCATATGAAAGCAGCTAACCTCCTCTCTAAATCTACTTCAGTGAAATATCTCTGATTGTCAGTGAAGTTTTACTGATTGAAATAGCTGGAAATGGGTCAATCACAATCAGTGAAAAATTACATATTCATTCAGTGAAATAAACACTTTTGAAAGTTGGCAGCAATGCACCGTGTAAATCTAGCATTCACAATAAAATACAATATCAGTAGATTCCATCAAATAATCATAGTAAAAACTTAAAACTTGTAACTGTGATCAAGTATTAAAAAAGGTTAACAGTTTCAATGCTTCTAAATTACATGTAATCTTACATATTACTTTACCCATATTACTTTTCCCCTCGCTTTTCCCGCAGTTACTTCAGTATACATACAGCCCGTCAATTAAAAAATTTATTTCATGAAGAAATTATTTTTGCTACTTAAATAAAATAATAACAACAACGCTTGACTGTAAAACTGAGAGGTTATGTCTCACATGTTTTACTCTGGTGATACTGAACTGATTAGTGAATAAATCTGAAATCACTGATTAATCAGTGAAATGTCTAAATACTATTTCAATCTGTGAATTTTTCACTGATTCAGATTTAGAGAGTCCATTGGTAGTAATCGTGATAGCGGTCATTTTTTACTCATAGGATAAGCTCTTGATTTAAAATTAAAATCTACGGAAGTAACAAAATTAATTCCTAATTTTATCGATCACCGATAATTATTTCGATATATGTGTTTTTAATATTAATTGCAATAATAGCTCTAACCATCCAGATCTATTTAATACGTAAGATACGCAATAATTGAGTAATATAAATAATATTCTTCACTGAATTATCATTCTGCTTAATAAGTAAAATTTATTTAATTAATTTTTATAAATTTATTTAATTTAGGTAAGTTATGATTCTTTTTCTCAATACACGAAGTAAAATGTATTTCAGTAATTTTTTAACATTACTTATACAGTTACAGATGTTCCACTTTATCATTATGTACGTTCTATTTCGGGAGATATTATATTGCATTGATGTACTATATTCTACTAGATAAATCCCAAAACTGTCTCAGTTCGTGGCGTCACCGTAGTGCTATATTATGAAGTCAAATTTAGGTATTTTGAGTTTGATTCACTCTTTTAATATACGTAAAATGTGTTTCATTAATTTTTATAAATTTATTTAATGTGGGTAAGTTTTGGCTTTCATAATATATACGCAAAATGTATTTAAGTAATTTTCTACATTTATGCTCTCTAAATATGAATCAGTGAAAAATTCACTGATTGAAATAGGATTTGGACATTTCACTGATTAATGAGTAATTCCGGACTTTTCATTAATTAATTCAGTAACACCAGAGTAAATCATGCGAGACATAACCTCTAAGTTTGAAAGTAAAGCGTTGTTGTTAATTAACCTAGATGCGGTACGGGGTGTCAGAGTGGGAGAACTATATATATATAGGACATCACATTCGAGAATCCTAGATCAATCTAAAATATCTATACCTTAAACCTATATACCTATCTACCCTTCACCTATATACCCATCCACACATCACTACTTTCCAACCGAGCAATTCACGCCCACCCCGATAGGGAAACGGCTTAATGATATAATAATAATAATAATAATAATAATAACTAATCGTCACATAATTCCTCAAACAATTAGGCTCAAGCTTCAGAGTTTCGGAACCAAAAATATGTAGTTACATGGTTTAAAAAAAATGTATTTGGTCATATGATTGAAATGACAAAATAATATTTTTCTACCCAAACCTTTACACTTGAAAGAACGATCAATAAATAGGTCTTCTTGATTTCGTCACGTTTCTTAACGAAAAAAAATCTAGCATGCCCTGCATTTTCGGTGTTTGAATGCATTTTTTATACTTTATACTTTAATCTTGGGCAATCAACTCATCGCCAAATCTAGAAAATTGTTCCTAAGAATTTGCAAAATTCATTAAATAAAGTACAAATCATGCTCTTTAAATCTGGGCCAAGAACATTAACAAATATTGCGTGATTGGTGAGTAATCATTAGAGATAGTGATTCGCAAAATGGAAATTTTTGCAGGATTTGTCGGTTATCAGATACAACGTCAAATCCCAAAGCAAGGATCTCCATTTTATAATTCATAAATGTAACCATATTTTTTTTATTTCAAAGGTTTTTACTACAACAAAATCTTACTAAAAACATCTACAATACACAAAAGTCCACGTGTCACTTTGAAATCATTAACTGACATATCGGAAGTGGACTCCTGCCTCATCATGAAATGGTTATTACGATTTAATAGAATAGTTTGTTGCTTTTCTGCATAATTTCGATTTTGTTGGTTATCTAGTTCTGCACTGCCACCCTTAATTTATTATACTAAAAAAAGTACAGAAACTTTGAGAATACATTAAAAAAGAAAGAAAGGAAATTTTGGTGAGATTATTGCAATTTAATCAATTTAAAACTTTAGGCATCGTATATTTCCATTCAACCGACTTACTCTTATCTCGAAGTTTGTATATCAATCAGTTGAATAGTATATGGATAGCAATTCTATCCTATAAGATGGAAATTTATGGGTGAGAAGGTGAAATTTTTCAATTTTCGGGAGTCGTCTACAAGTCATTTATCAAAAAGAATTATTATGATAACATATTAACACACGCGACAAATCTCGTATTTTTAGCTACGCAGAAATTTCCCATCCACGAGTAAACCTTTTTTATGATAACTCAGGAGTCAGATAATATTTGTTAATGTCCTTGGTCCAGATTCAAAGAGTATCGTTTAGTCTTGATTTTATAAATTTAACAAAAATTTGAAACAATTTACTCGATCTGGTGATGAGTTAAACGCAAGATTTCGATGCGATGATTTTTAGGAAAAACCTTGGATGGATGCTATACATTTTTTAAATCGTCCCAGAAAATAACTTTCAAGTATCTTATTCTTATCATAAAAATTTAAAAAAATGGCAATGTTTTTTTTGAAAAAGTATTATTCTTGAATTTCAGCATGCATGAAATAAAAATTTTACATGCTCAAAAATGTGAAATTTTTCTAATAATTGTTGATGACCATCAACTTAATTTTTAATTTTAATCGTTTTGGGTTTATTTGGAACACAAAAAATTACGGTGTAAACTTCTTAAAAAAAAAAAATTTATTGAAAAAGAAAAAATTTAAAAAAACTGTACTTCATGACAGAAATATTTTTTTCACTTTTCCCTTTGCAATATAAAATTTACAATGTATTTTTGTAAATATTGTCTGTGAGGTAAGCCAATGCATGCATTAGGGTTGCCCCTCAAGAATATATGGGCATCCCCAGGAAATTATATTTTTTAAACAGAAATATATTTTAGAGAAAATTCATGTGAAAAGAATATGGAGAAAACTGTCAAAATCCTGAATATTAATGGATATAATTTGTCCTCCTTCACTTGCAATTCAAAATATATTTATTCGTTTAAAAATACAATCTTTTTGGGGCGCCTTCACATGCCTTAGGGGGCGCCCAACAAGGGGGGGGGGGTGCAGCCAGAGTTTCCTGACTGCCAATACATGCATGTCCGCATTTGGGTCTTTTTTTCATAAGCAGTTCTAAATAAAGGAATTTAAAGCTAAATCTTAAAATAACTTTTTAAGCAAACTAAAACTATAAAGAGAAATAGTACAATTTTTGGAGATGGAACTAAAGTTTTAAATGAAGTTTTTTTTCATTTATATAATAATATTAAATAAAATAATTATTATTAAAATTAATATGAATTGATTAAAATTTTCAAAAAAAGAGTCAAATTTCCAACCAAAAAATATTCTATAGGCCATGGTGAAAAAAATCCCAAAAATATGAATTTTTTACCAAAAGAATTCAATTATCAACAAAAAGAAGAAAAGTAATAAAAGTATTCTACAAAATAAATTAATTTTCAACCAAAATGGTCCAATTTTTCAAGCAAAAAAAATGAATTTTTAACAGCAACAAAAATCTTTGACCAGATAGTTGAATTTTCCACCGAAAAAATTAATTTTCGACCCAAGAAGATAAATTTTCAATAAAATACATGAATTTTGAACTAAAAAGGATAAATTGTTTACCAAAAATAAAGAAGTTATACATTTTCAGTAAAAAAATTAATTTAAAAAAAAATATTTCAATTTTAAAGTAAACTAAAAGATCGATTTTCCACAAAAAATGGAATAGCTATATGTTCAGTTAAAGAAATCAATTTCTAACAAAACAGTTAAATTTTCAACCAAGGAAATTATTTTTTTAACATGAAGTTTCAACTAATGAGATTGGTTTTCTACCAAAAAAGGCAAACATTCAACAAAATAGTTGAATTTTCACATAAAACGAATAAAATAAATTTTTAACAAAATGTTAAATTTTTAACCAAACAGATGATCTGTTAACCAAGAAGATTAAATTTTTATTTAAAAAAAATCAATGTTTTTGACAGAAAATGCAATAGCTTCGTTTTCAGTTTAAAAATTAATTTTCAATTAAAAAGACAAACTAATTTTCGACCAAAGTAATGAACTTTCAAACAAAAAAATCAATTTTGCAACCAATAGGATTAATTTTCTACCCAAAAGTTTAGTTTCTCACAAAAAATATTACCGTTTAACCAAATATTTGAATTTAAGGAATTTTCAACCTGATAGGTAAATTTTCAATTAGAGAAATTAACTTTTAAACCAAAGGGATGAATAATTCACCAAGAACATTAATATTCTACCACAAAAGACAAAATTTCAACAAAATACAGAAATTTTCAACCAAGCATGGAATAGTTACATTTTCAGTTAGAAACATTAATTTTCAAATAAGAAAAAACATAATTTTTTACAAAATAGTTAAACTTTGTACAAAAACAAAGAAAGATTTTTCAACTGAAACAATGAATCGTCAACGAAAAAAAAAAGATCTTTCAAGAAAGTAGTTTCCCTTTCAACTAAGTAGTTGAATTTTCAACCAAAAAATATGAATTCTCAACGAAAAATATAAAAGTTGATATTTCAACAAAAAATATTTTTATTTTACATCAAAAGTCGTTGAATTCAAATAAAAAAGACTTCACAATAATCTCAAACTCCAAAGTGTCGTTTTACAAGTCTAACTATAGCAATTTTGAAAAGGGGCAAAAACAAAAAAATGCATTTTCTTAAGTGTCAAATCAAATTAAAAAACTGAATTCGGTAAATTTTGAAGAAAACAAATTTTAAATAATAATTTTGAAATTACCAGCTCTGGACGTTTTACTACTGGTACTTCTGTTTTCTTTTTCTTACCTTAAGCTTTTCCAGCCTCTATAGTCCTTTTAGTATTTTCTGCTTGAATTATGATTATTTCAATTTTCTTTTCTTACCCTGGTTCAAAAGTTCTAATTGTTACTTAGATTTAGAAACGTGCACTCGTTCAGACGATGTAGTCCAAATGTAGAATATTTTCATCTCGGGTTAATATTTTTCAATATTAAAAAAGAAAATTGCACCATCCTCAATTAATTGAAGCGTTCCGGGGCATAAGGACGTACCAAAAACGAAAATTGACACACAAATAGTTGCATAACTTTTTTATTTCTTAATCCAAATAAAATACAAAAAATTACTTTCGAGCGATCACGTTAGCTCTATTGAATCGTAAAAAGAACAGGCAAATAGTGGCTTTACTTCTCGGGAGGGCTGTAATTACCCGAGGAAAACATCTACTGACACAATTTTCTCAATTTTACTTTTGCCCCGCAAATTTTACTTTCGCCTTGCTAATTTTACTTTCGCCGCGCTAATGTTACTCTCACCCTGCAAATTTTACTTTCGCCCCTATTGTCAGGGGCTAAAGGTGGCTATTTCGGCCGAGTGTGGAATAAAAGATGTATCACTTTATAAAAAAATACCAAACATAGATTTTGACACATTTCTAAATTAAGCTGGACCATAATCTTCTAAAGAGACATGAGTTAGGTCAAATCCATTAGTTTAGGACAATAAAATGCATTTTCGAAATTGGGCACTTACGTGCTTCTTAGGTTCTTCAATTATAAATTATAAATTATAAATAAAGTCACATAATAAAGAATTTATTCATATATTAAAATCTTTAGTTTTTAGTCAATTATTATGTCACCTTTTCATCGGACCTTTGTTGACAAAACGGCATTGCTTGAAAGTTATTTAAATTGACTTATTTAATGATTAGCCCTTGGAACTATATGATAGTTTATAGAATGTAGCATTTCCTCTTGCGGCTCTATATAATACATGCGGTATATGTTCCGTACGCTTACTTTAACCCGTGCGCCTTCATGCGGTTCATCAAAAATTCCTCGCACCCACATATGCTCGTCAATTATGTTAATGTAGAATACACGATTTTGATCTTGCATCAAGAAAACTTCATTGGTTAAAGAGACAAAATGAAGAGTACTGTTTTGCGTAAAAAGATCTGCAGGAAAGGTCACATGCTGCCTTCTTTGATAAAAGGTTGGCCTAGGTATGACAGGTCTGGCAAGTGGATTAGAGCTGACAGAAGGAGGTGTGGGTAAATTATTTTCAGGTGCATGCGTATATCCTAAATCTGTAAAAAGAAAAAGTAAAGGTTTATTAAAAATATCAATTAGAAAGACTAATATATGAAAACTAATGCCCCGCGCTTGACCGGGCAAAAGTTTAAACGATTTGAATAATATCAACGTTCAATAATTTAGACATTTAGCCTATGGAAAACTTCATTCCATCAAACTTTCCAATTTTTTAACTTCTTTTTGCTTCCTCATAGAGGAAGCTTTGTAAAGGTAACAAATTCGAAAAAATTTTAATTCATTTAATTAAACGTTCCTCAATTTAAAAATTCCTAATACAATGTTCTAAGCAATTTTCCAGATGTATGTGTGTTTAGATGTGCTTATTTTCACCGCTAATACCTTGAAACTGACAACAGGATTTCTAAAAATATTCATTACATTCTTTCAGCCATTTATATTATTTTAAAAATCGGTTTTTTATAGTAAAACTTTCTTTCATTTACATAATTCAAAGATGATCCAATGTTATAAAAGATTCTTTGCAGTAAGGTGATTCAATTGACCTATAATAGTGGTACATTTTATTAAAAAGTGAGGAAGTTATTGTCATTTACATTATTTGAAAAATCAGTTCTTCATAGGTAAACTTTTTTCATTAACATATTTCAAAATTGATACTAGAACGGAAAATATTCCTTGATTGGAGATGAATTGATTGACCTATAATTATAATAAATTATGTTGAATAGTACGGAAATTATGGTCATTTATATAATTTGAAAAATCTGTCTTAAACAGAAAAACTTTTGCCATAAAATAAATTTGATTGATCTATTTTTAATTTGTTATTTTGACTTCCTTTATGAGAATGCAAACATATTTGCTTATTAATTATAATGAGGAAGCAAAGTGCTCATCAAGTGAGCACCATAAAATTGTAAATACAAACAAAGTGGAAAAACCTAGGATCGAATTCACAGCTAGTTCTTATTTAAACTAACTTCAGCTCAGGGCCTCTATGTTGCCTAGTCGGAAAAATACGCTTTTTTTAGTCCGGGTTTAAAAGTGTTTAGTCCGAAATCAAAAAGTGCAGTGGAAAATTGAGTTTATTTTCTTGTCAAAATTTTCGGTTTTTGAAGATAATATCTTAAAAATATTAAAAATGAACTTTAATGTTTATTTAAACTATTATTCTTTTGTATATAAATTATCAAAAATTTAATTTAGTTATCGCAAGCTTCACACTCTTTCCCCTATTGGCCTCTTTTCCCCTTTTTGTTGTTCTTCCATGTAATGCCAACTAAATTAATAGAGCCCAACAAGAAAATCAAACTATTTTTTGTTAAACTAATTCTTTTGGATTGAACAGTCCACTATTTTATTTTTGGTTGAGAATTCATCATTTTTTGTTGAAAATTTTATTATTTGATGAAAAATTTAATTATTTTGATTAAACTGCAACAATTTTCCTAAAAAGTCATACATTTTCGTTGAAAATATAAATGTAATGTTGAAAATACTTCTATTTGTGTTAAACATTCAACTATTGGTTGAAAATCCATATTTTGGTTTCAAAAATTCAACTGTTTTAAAGAAAATTCTACAATTTGGTTGCAATTTTGTTTCCTTCTTGACTAAAAAAAAATTTCTTGCTTGGAAATAAAATTCTTTTGGTAGATATTCTATATTTTCTGGGTAAAATTCTCCTGTTTGCTTGCCAATTAATCTGTTTTTGGTTAAAGATTCAACTATTTTGTGGAACATTAGTATTTTTGGTTGAATTTAACTGCTTTATATTTCAGTTCAAATCATTCTTGGTAGAAATATAAACTATTACATTTTTCGTTGAGAATTTTTCTTTTTTTTTTTGAAAACTTAACTATTCCAATTTCTGTTCAGAATTTTTCTTTTTCAGATGAAAATCGTTAACAATTTAACAATTGTGTTGAAAATTTCTGCCTTTCCAATTGAAAATTAATTTTTTTTTGTTGAAAATTTATTTTTCATAGTTGAAAATTCAACTACTTGGTTGAACTACTTGAATAATAATATTTTTTTGTGAAGATTTGTCATTTTAGTAAAAAATAATACCTTTTGGTTACAAGTTCAGCTACTTTATTGAAAATGCGTTCTTGTTTTGGTTCAATTCAACTCTCATTACTCTAAAATTAAAATACTTTTTGATTGAAACATGAACTGTTAAATTTCTCGATAAGGATTTATCTATTTTGGTTGAAAATTCAAATGTTTGATTTAAAACCGAACTTATTTGTTAAAAATTAATGTTTTTTTCGAAGATTCATCTCTTTGGTTGACAATCTAACTATTACTGAAAATTGAACTATTCCAGTTTTAGTATAAAATTGATATTTTTTAGTTGAAAATTCTTGTTTTCGGTTTAAATATTCATCTCATGCAATCGCAATTTCATATTTTTGGATGAAAATGCAACTGTTTGATTAAAATTAATCGGCTTTGGTTGAGGATTTTACTATTTTTTTGAAAACCTGTTCCTTTTCTGGTTGAAAACAAATTTTTTTTATTGTAAATTTGATTTAATCATGTATTTTGTGGAAAATTTGACTTTTTGGATGTCAAACGAAACTATTTCAGAAATATTTACAAGCATTATACGTTTAAAATTTGGAAAATTACGGAATCCCTGGTCTCGTCAAGTTTTAGTAATTTTGTTCTTTTAATCCATACACTATTAATGTTTCGATAATTTTTTTCAATTTGATAAAGGACGCGGTACAAAAAGAAATATGTCATAATTGGTCCAAGTCCTCTTGGGGAATTTCTTCTAGTCTCATATACTACAAAATAAATGAGTGTTAGTAAAATCCAAGTGGAAATTCTTCACTTAGATTGTGTGTGAGGTCCTTTTAAAAGTAATTTTTCTCTTATAATTCTCTATTAATATATTTCACTATTAAAAAAAGGTTTTTTATAGGACTTCAGTTAATTTAAAAAATGTTGACCTACACCGGAAAAAAGACAGAATGATATGAAAAAAATGTTAATACAAATAATGCACCTTATCTATTATTTACAGTGCCTATACAAAAAAACTAATTTTCAATCAAAGAGATGAATTTTCAGACAAAAAGAATCATTTTCTACGAAAAATATATAATAAAAAACTTCTATAAATTATATATAAAGTTTTCAAATGATATAACATTTTCTGTAAAATCTATAACAAAATGTGGGAAAATATTCTAGTGTTATAAATTTTATAGGAATCACTTAATCCTCTATAAGCTTTGGAAATATTTTCTAATTTTTCTGGAAATTATCATTCTATACCAGAAAAAACAGAATGATATGAAAAATTTGTATTACAAACAATACACGTTATCTATTATTTAAAGTGCTAAGAATATAATTTGTTTTCACGCTCTCAAAGCGAGGTGAAGGTTCCATGCGCGTATTTCATTCCTCTTTGCCTTCCGCATTCCAATGTAGAGTCTATCATCAAAAACATTTTTAAAACAATCATCTTTCTCGAAAAAAAAACGTGTGGCACGAAAATATCGAAAACATTACTCAAGTTTTTCCTCAATGTCAAGTGGGTACTTTGAAAAACTCGAAGGAAGGAATTTTGCCAAATTCACATACATAATTAAAAATTCAGTTTCAGTTGAAGAACAAAGGCAAAGAACGTCACATTTGTGTACATAATAAAACTGACAAAAATTTAAGATTTACTAACGGCAAATTGTATTATTCAACCAAATCCAGACACATTCCGCAGAATTAAAATTTATATTTAACATGAGCAAAAGTAGCTTTATTGTAAAATTTCAATCAAAAGTTATATTTATGCAACCGGGGAATAGTTTCCATTTTTCAACACTTTCAATTTTATTTTAATTTAAATATTTATTTTTGAAGATGAAAAGTTACTCAAAAACATCAATTTTGAACAAAAAATGAAAGAAATTCATTTTAAGTTGAAATAGTTAATTTTCAAACAAGAAAAAGGGAATTTTCAACAAAATAGTTCAATTTTGAACCAATGTGAGGAATTTTCGATTAAAAAATGAATTTCTAACAAAAAGTGTAATAAGTGATATTTCCACGAAAAAATATTTTAATTTTTGAATTAAATCGAAAAATATGAATTTTCAACAAATTATTCGAATTCTTAACCAAACCAGACAAATTTTCAAACTATAAACAGGAATTTTTGACGAAAATGTTGAATTCATAACCCAAAAATATGCATGTTCTACCAAAATAATTGAATTTTCAACCCAAAAAAGACGAGAAGGGAATTTCTAACTAAAAAATAACAATTTTCTAACAAAAATGGAATATCTATATTTTTAGTAAAAAAACTCATTTTTAACACCAAAAAAATCATTTCAACCAAATAGTTAAATTTTTGAGCAAAGAAATATTGTTATCTAAATTTATGAATATTCAGCAAAAAAAAAATGAATTTTTAACCCAATAATCGAATTTTCAACCAAAAAGATGAATTTTCTACCAATAAAATACAAATTTTCAATTAAATAGATGAATTTTCAACAACATAGTTATGATTTCAACCAAATAGATAAATTTGTAACAAAAAAATGAAATGTCCATAAAAAAAGATAAATTTTTAATAGAAAATTGAATAGTTAAATTTTCTCTGAAAAAAATGAATTTTCAATCTAAAAAGAACAACTAATTTTCAATACAAGAAATTAATTTTTCACCAAAAAGATTAATTTTTAACAACAAATAATTAATTTTTAACAAAATACATAAAATTGCAACCAAATTTTAAATTTTTAAAGGAATTTTCAAACTGATAGTTTAGTTTTCAACCACAGAAATGAATTTTCAACCAAAATGAATGAATTTTCAACTGCAGAAGATAAATGTTAAACCGTTAAGTGAAGAAATTAATTTTTAACTAAAATAGTCTTGAACCAAAAAAAAAAGGATTTTTAACCCAATAGTTGAATTTTCAACCCAAAAGATGAACTTTTTGCCAAAAAAGACAAATTTTCAAAAAAATTGACGAATTTTCAATAAAATAGATACATTTTCAACCAAACAGATAATTTTGCAATCAAAAAGATGAAATATCTATCAAAAAATATAAGATTTTGATAAAAAGTGAAATAGTTAAGTTTTCTGTAAAAAATGAATTTTCAATTTAAAAAAATATTTTTCATCAAAGAGATAATTTTTTAACAAAAAAGATTAATATTTTATGATTATAGTAATGCTCTTTCAACCAATTAAATTCCAAAATATAATCATTGATTAAAATGCTGCCTAATTTATATAATCTATTCTCTTGCATTTTTTTCCAAAGCCAGGTTTAAATCTTATGAGATGTATCGATTACAATTATTAGCAGTATAAAATCGTTGTAAATTGAACGCTAGATCAGATCGTAACGTGTCTCTTTTATCTTCATCTATAAAACTGATTTTTTCTTCTATGTTACATAAAGTGGATTCAATTATAAAATTTTTATTATAAAAAGGAAGACAGTGATTTGGACCTAAACTTAAATAGTTATTCCACATTTTGAGGTAAGTTAGTATTTGATAAGTATTATAATCCATTTATGATTAACATCATTAGATAATATTTTATGATTATAGTAATGCTCTTTCAAGCAATTAAATTTCGAAATAGAATTCTTGATTAAAATTCTGCCTAATTTATATAATCAACAAAAAGATTAATTTTCTACAAAAAAAATATATCAAAGAAACTTCTGTGAATCATATACAACGTCTTCACATCATATAGAATTTTCTGTTAAATCTATAACAAATGTTGGAAAATGAACCCAGTTTTCTGGAAAGAAAGGATAATTAGTGCGCGCGTAGCGCCCATAATATTCTAGTGTTTTCCTAATTTTTCTGAAATTTATCCAATTTTTCGTGGGAAAATTCCGCAATTTCTCGGGGAAACGTATTTTCTACCAAAAATGTGAAATATTTCCCCAAAAAGAGCGGAGACAATTCCCCAAATTTTTGCACAGTGCGCTGCAATTTTTCACTTCAATTTTATACTACCGTCGAAAATTGTCGATACGACTAGCGCTAATAATTTTAAAAATTACTTCTGACTGAAACGTGATTACGCCTTCAAGAAAGGACTGAGCAATTTTTTCAAAACCAGACTGAAAGCTTATGAAATTCCGCGTCTAATGACTCCCAATAGAGATATTTTTGACCTTCTGAAGAGAATTTTTGTTTTACACTCTTTGATTTTCAAAAATCAGTTTCGATGGATAAACCCAGAACCGTTGGTCAACAATGGCTGGTTAACAAACTTTTCCTTTCCTTATTGGCGTCGAAAAGGTGTGCTAAAGCCTAGTCCAATCTGATCATTTTTTCGAAACAAATATAAAAATTAAGTCAAAAACATCAATTATATTTAAATTAATGTTACATTTTACATGAAACTAATACTTTCTCATTAGGATGAGAATGTAAAAAGAAGTTAAAAACGATGGAAAGTTGAACCGAATAAACTCATCAACAATATCCCATAAAATAGGGCTAAGCGGATTATCAAAAAAAGTATAAAAATAAAAAAAAATTGCTTGGAAGGAAAACTTTACTAAAAAAGGAAAAGAGAGAGAAAATAAAAGTGAAACAAATTCATTTTCTCTATCAATGCAATAAAATTTCAGAAAATGTACAGAAAGTTTAAATTGTAAATATAACCATTCATATTATTATAGGAATTATATAATTAAATGTATAGGATTCACTTTTTCTTTCTTTCAAAAAAACTACTGGGTATATCTTTATCTTGACAGTTTTCTTTCCAAAGAAGCGTAATATTCCGCAGATTGTGAGGAGCAGCTGTTTTCAGATAAACAATTTCGAATGGAAAAAATATATAATAATATTAAAAATGTACGTAAAATAATATATAAGGTAAGATATTATATTTTTTTACTTACCACAGAAAGTAAGGAAAACAGCAAAACTTGAAAACAGGATGACAATCATCTCCATTTTCTCTAACTATAGAGAAAACTGTTCAACGGAAAATTTGGTGCGCAACCGAATATTCTAATGTTTCACTGAAGAATGAAATGCATGTGTTACCGCTACACCGTGCTTCTTTTGAAACTGTATCACGTTAGTCAAATATTTGTAAAATGAATTTGAGAGATGAGAATTGTCCTTCAAAGATATTTTTATTCCATCCATTTTTTTCATAAATTAATCGCCACACATTCATGAACTTAATTTAGTTATAAAGATTCAGGATTTCGCAAATTATTGCACATTTTAAGAAGTCTTGTAATACTTTGATTATGCGTATTTGGGAATTTTGAAATTATCACAATTCCGCCACGCAAAAAATTGAATTATACACTTAATTTTTATCATTATTGTTTTAATAAATTATTCACAGGTTTAATTAGAAAAGAAAATTGTACTAATCAGAATGCAAGCAGAAAATAAGAAAAGGGCTAGAAACTCTAGAGCTGATAATATCAAAAATATTGTTTTTCAAAGGAAGAATAATTATCTTCAAAATTTTCCGAATTCGGTTTTTGAATTTTTGTCGACATTAACTATTTTGCCGAAAATTCTTCTTCTTTGGTTAGATTTAACTGATTTTTATTTCAAATTAAAATAGTTTTTGGTTGAAACATCAAATATTACAGGTTTCGTTCAGGATTCATATTTTCGGTTTGAAAATTGAACTGCTATTTAGAATATTCATCTGTTTGGCTTGAAAATTCCAAAGTTTCGTATAAAATTAAAGTACAAAGATTTAAAACTTAACTTTTTTGTTATAAAGTCTTATTTTCGGGTAAAAAATACAATTGTTTCGTAGAAAATACGTATTTTTTTATTGAAAACTCATATCTTTGTACATACCATCTTTTTTAGTAAAAAATGCATCTATTTGGTTGAAAATTCATCTTTTTGGTGAAAATTCAACGATTTCGATATAAAATGCAACTATTTGGTTAAATATTAAACTAATCATTTGAAAAATTAACTTCTTGATAGAAAATGAACCTTTTTGTTATAAATTAATAGTGTTGGTTTAAAAATTCAACTGTTTTGTAGAAAATCCATCTATTTCGTTCACAATTCGTCTTTTTGAGTAGAAAATTAATCTACTTTTTTGAAAATTCATCTTTTTGGCTGTGGATTCAACTATTTTGTTACAAATTCGTCTTTTTTTGGTTGAATAAACTGGTAGAAAATTCTTTTTTTGTTGTTGAAATTTAATTTTTCGAACCGAAAATGTGACTATTCCATTTTCTGTTAAAAAATTATTTTTTGAAAATTCAACTATTTTGATAGAAAATTCAACTATTTGGTCAAAAATTAAACTGTTTATTTAAAAAATTAATTACTTGGTAGAAAATTAACTTTTTTCTTGAAAACTTATAGTTTCGGGTGGAAAGTTCAACTATTTTGTGGAAAACGCATGTATTTTGTTGAAAATCTGTCGTTCTGAGCAGAAAATTAATCTTCTTTTTTGTAAAATAATCGTTTTGGTTGAGGGTTTAACTATTGTGTAAAAAATTCGTTTTTTGCTGAAAACTAATTTTTAAACTGAAAATGTTACTATTCCATTTTCGGTTGAAAACTTACACTTTTTAGTTGAAAATTCAACTATTGGATTGTAAATTCATAAATTCATACATGAAATACAAAATATGAAATCTCTCTTTGAGAATTCGTCTATTTTGTTTGAGAACTAAAGTATACTTTGTTAAAAATTCAACTGCTTTGTTAAAAATGTAATTATTTTGTTGAAAATTCAACTATTCTTTTAAAGTCTTCTTTGCGATCGGAAATTCTACTCACTATAGAACAACTCAAGAAAAATGCGAATAAATATTCCAAAATTGGTAACGTAGTTTATGGATGATCCTTAAAAAATAGCGACATTTTTACTTTTTTTAGTAACAATAATCACGTCAAGTTTTCGCAATTTGTTTATTTTAAAACGTTCATAAAGTTTATATAATTGTTTCCAATTAATGAAGAAACCCACACCAAAAAAAAACTAGTCATAATTGGTCCAAGACCTTTTGTGGTTTTTGGTGCGATAGTTTGGTGTAGAATATTTTCGTCGCGTATTAATATTTTTTAATATTAAAAAAAAAATGTGCACCACCCTTAATTAATTGAAGGGTCTTGGGGAACATCCTGAAAGAAGCAACCAGCTATGAGAAAAATCCGGTGCGGCGCGTCACCAAAAACGAAGATATTGACATAAAAAGAGTTGCATAACTTTTTTATTTTTTAATTAAAATAAAACACAATAAGGTACTTTTGAGTTATTACTCAGCTCTATTGAATCGTAAAAAGAACAGGCTAAAAGATATAATCAGTTTATTAAAAAAATACCAAATATGGATATAGACCCATTTCTAAATTGAACTGGACCATAATCTTTTACAGAGACATGATTTATGTCAAATCAGTTAGTTCAAGCCGATGAAAAACATTTTCAAAATTAAGCACTTTCGCCCTTCTTACAGTATTGGATGATAAAAATGTCCAATAGATTTTGCAACAATCATAATATTGTACCCCAAAAAAACGAAAAAATATGTAACTAACATTTTTTATAATAGCTGTGATAAAAAAACATAAGGAAAGGGAAAAATACATACATACAATAAAGTCACATAATGAAGAATTTGTTCATATATTAAAATCTTTACAGACATGAAATTGATTTTAATTTGAGTTTTTAGACAATTATTATGTCACCTTTTGATCTGACCTTGGTTGACAAAACGGCATTGCTTGAAAGTTTTTCAAATTGACTTATTTAATGATTACCCCTTGGAGGTACATAAACGTTTATAGGATGTGCAATTTTCTCAAGGGGGTGCATTAATTGTATATTGAATATGTGATGTACGTTCACTTTAACCCGTGTCTCTTCGTTCGGTTCCTCAAATATTCCTCGTACCCAACGTTCCTCATCAATTATTTGAGTGTACCAATTATGAGTTGCGTCTGCCATCAAATCAAAATTTCCGGCTAAAATGATAAAATGAAGAGTTCTGTTTTGCGTATAAAGATCTGCAGGAAAGTCCACATTCTGACGGTCTAGATGAATGGTCCGTCGAGTTCTGAAAGGTCCGGCAAGTCTGACAGAAGAAGGTGTAGGTAAAAGAATTATAGGTGCATTCGAATATCCTAACTCTGAAAAAAATAAATAGAAATGGCTAATTAAAAATAATAATTAGAAAGACTAATATATGAAAACTATTACTTTGTGCTTGACCGGGTAAAAGTTTAAACGATTTGAATAGTTTCCACGTTCAACCAATTCGACATTTAGCCTGCAGAAAAGTTCATTCGGTTAAACTTTCCATCGTTTTCAACTCCTTTTTGCTTCGTCATAGAGGAAGCTTTGTAATGGTGACAATTTTGAAAATTTTCAAATTCATATTATTAAACAATTCTCAATTTAAAAATGTCTAATACAGCATTTTAAGCAATTGTCTGGATGTGTGTGTCCATGTGTGGATGTTACACTTTTTTGTGAACAGGATAACTTGAAGACAGTTCCAGATAAGTTGATGAATCTGGAGTACTTGTTTTCACCACTTATATCTTGAAAATGACTGAAGGGTTTTTGAAAATATTCATTACATTTATTAAGCACTTTATATTATTTGAAAAACAGGTTTTTATGGTAAAAATTTTTCCATTTACATAATTCAAAGTTGATGCAATAATATAAAAGATTCTTTGCCGTGAGACAAATCGATTGACCTGAAATATTGATTTATTTTATCAAAGAGTAAGGAAGTTATCGTAATTTATATTATTGAAAAATCTATTTTCATAGTAAAAATTTGCTCACTCACATAATTTAACATTTATGCAAGATTAGAAAAGATTATGATCATTTATGTAATTTCCCAAATCTGTTTTATACAGAAAAACTTTTTTTATCAACATAATTCGATTCGAGACGTTTTTATTTGCCTATTCGTATTTTGTTATTTTGACACTCTCTATGAGAAAAAAATATATTTGCTAATTAATTATAATGAGAAAGCAAAGTGCCTACAAATTTGTATAGTCCGAAATCAAAAATTTAAGTGGAAAGTTGAGTTTATTTTTCAAGCAAAATTTTCGGGTTTCAAAGATAATATTTTTAAAGTATTGACAATTAACTTCAATGTTCATTTAAACTATTATTTTTAGTGTATACATTATAAAAAATTGCATTTATTTATCGCAGGCTTCACACACTTTCCCCTATTGACCACTTTTCCCCTTTTCGTTGTTTTTCCACGTAATGCTAACTGAATTAATATAGTTCAATCAGCAAATCAAACTATTTTTTTCAAAACTAATTCTTTTTCGTTGAATAGTCTACTGTTATATTTTTGGTTGAGAATTCATCATTTTTGGTTAAGAATGTTATTGTTTGGTAGAAAATTTAATTATTTTGATAAAACTGGAACAATTTTCTTAAGAAATCATAGATTTTGGTGAAAAATTTAAATTTTATGTTAACAATTCGTCTTTGTGGGTTGAAAAATTAACTATTTGGTTGAAAATGTACTTTTTTGTTCAGAATTCCACAGTTTGGTTGAAGTTTTTTCTTTCTTGATTGAAAAATGATTCTTGGTTGAAAATGCAAATGTTTTGTTGAAAATTCTTCTTTTTGGGTTAAAAAATTCAACTATTATTGGTTTAAAATACATATTTTCGTTTAAGAAATGCAACGCTAAGAAATTCACCAGCTTGGTTGAAATTTTGTTTTCTTCTGGACTGAAAAATCTTTCTTGGTTGAAAATAGACCTCTTTTGGTAGAAATTTCATCTTTTTTTGTGGAAAATGTATGCTTGAAAATTAATCAATTTTGGTTGAGGATTCAACCATTTTGTTGAAAATTCGTTTTTTTTTATTTAACTTCAACTGTTTTTTATATTAAATGTATTTTTTTGTAGAAACATCAGCTATTACATTTTTCGTTGAAAATTAGATTTTCTGCTTGAAAACTTAACTATTCCATCTTTTTTTTATAATTTTCCCTTTTTATTTGAAAATTCAACTAACTGATAAATTTTAAGTTACTTTGTTAAAAATGGAATTTTTCGTTTGAAGAATCATAATTTTAGTTCATATTTCATCTCTGTAGTTGAATATTTAACTATTGTTTTCAAAAATCCTCTTTTTTCAGTTGAAATTTAATCTTTTTTACGTTTGATATTTGAAAATTCAACTACTTGATTTCAAGTTGAACTACTTTTTTAAAACATAACTTCTTTGGATAGAAGATAAATAATTTTAGTACAAAAATTATATCGTTTGGTTACAAGTTTAACTATTTTGTTGATAAATTGTTCTTGTTTGGTTAAATTCAATTTCTATTTAACTAAAATTATAATACTTTTTGATTGAAACATCAATTATTAAATTTTTTGTTGAGAATGTATCTATTTTGGTTGGAAATTCAACTGCTTGATTTAAAGCTGAACTAATTTGTTAAAAAATAATTTTTTTGGTTAAAGATTCATATCTTTGGTTGAAAATTCATCTCTTTGATTGAAAATCTAACAATTTCGTTGATATTTCGTTTCTTTGTTAGGATAAAATTAAACTTTTCTCCTGAAAATTTAACTAATTTAGTTTTGGTATAAAATTGATATTTTTTAGTTGGAAATTCGTCTTTTTGGTTTACAAATTCATATCATTCCATCGCAATTTCATATTTTTTGGTTGAAAATGCATCTCTTTGATTCGAATTAATCGATTTTGGTTGAGGATTTTACTATTTTTTGAAAATTTGTTCTTTTTTCAACTGTAACTTTAACTATTCGATTTTTGGTTGAAAAATAATCTTTTCTAGTTGAAAATTCAACTATTTTGTTAAAAATTAATGTATTTTGTGGAAAAATGGACTTTTTTAGTTGAAAATTAATCTTTCTGTATAAAAATTAATCTGTTTAGTTGAAAATCTAACTAATTTGTTGATAATTCATTTTTTTATGAAATTTAACTTTTTTACTCAAAACTTAACTATTGCAGTTTTGGTAGAAAATTAATCTTTTTTAGTCGAAAATTCATCTTTTGGGTTTAAAAATTTATCTTATTTGATCTTTGATTTTGTGGAAAAATTGACTGTTTTGGTAGAAAATTCATATCTTTAGTTGTAAATTGAAATTTGGTTAAAAATGCATCTATTTCGTTGAAAATGTAACATTTTTACTGGACATTTCTAGGATTTAAAGTGTTTCAAATTAAATTTAATATGATACCCACATTCATTTTTATTTAAAATAATTTATTTCCCTATTTTCGTGAAAAAGTTTTCGTATTAAGTGTATATGTGAATGTGCATATTGAACAATTTCAATTTCAAATGTTAAACACAGTACAATTTAAAATTTTAATACTTCTTAACAGAAGGCTTTTAAGAATGTACTATTTAGGAATAAGAATACAAAATGGAACAACTGCAAATTAAGAATAAATTTTAATTGAAAAAATTACATTGAAAAGAATTTTGTCTCAAGAAGTAAGCTTTAAAAATTAAGAATTCAAAATCCAAAATTGAACAATTTTTAACTCGAAGATGTCAAAAAGAAACAATTTCAGAATTATTCAAAAACATTAAACGTTTAAAATTGGGTAAATTACAAAAGAGCTTATGTAATTTTCCCAATTTTAAACACAACTTTTTCGAAAAACTTTTGGAAATTAAAATTTTTCGGAAGTAAGTGTCTAAGAACACCGAAAATATTTGGTCTACGTTCACCAAATTTTGGTGAACCTAGGCGCTCTTTCCAGTTTCCCTGACCTCGTCAAGTTTTATTAACTTTTTCTTTTAATACATACACTCTTAATGTTTTGATTTTTTTTCAATTAATTAAAGCATTCGACACAAACCAAAGTTTTATACATTACAAAATAAATGAGAGTAAAGTCACGAATTTTCAACAAAATATTTGAATGTTTAACCAAACTGATGAATCTTTGATAAAAAATTAATTCTCAACAAAAAGTGTAATAGTTGAGATTTCCACCCAAAATATTTTAATCTTCAATAAAAAAACTGTTAAATTAAAACAAAAACTACGAATTTTCAACCAAAGAGTTACATTTTCAGCCAAGAAAGATTTTTCAATCAATAAAAAAAAGTCTCGTACAAAATGTTGAGTTTTCAGGATATAAAAACGAATTTTGGAAGAAACAAAAGTTGCATTTACAACCCAAAAATATGCATTTTCTACCAACATAACCGATTCTTCGTCTAAAAACGACGAGTTTTCAACAAAATAAGTGAATTTACAACTGAAAATTTTAAACTAAGAAACGGAATTTTAACTAAAATGATGCATCTTCAATCAAAAAAATAAATTTATAATGAAATAGTTGAATTTTGAATCAGAAGATGAATTTTTTTATAAAAAAAGACAAATTTTCAACTAAGAAAAAACTTTCTAACAAAAAATAGAATAGTTTATTTTAAGTTAGAGAAATAAATTTTGAACCAAATAAAATAAATTTGCAACGAAATAGTTACATTTTCAACTAAACAGATGAATTTTCAACCAAAAAGATTAAATGTCTATCAAAACAAACAAAATTCAATGGAAAATGGAGGACAGGCAATTTTTTTTAAACCGTTTGAAAGTTTATGAAATTCAGCGTCTAATAAATCCCAACAGAGATATTTTTGACCTTCTAAAGAGAATTTTTGTTTTTCATTTTTCAACAAGAACTTTCGATGGATAGATCCAGAACCGTTGGTTAAAAATTAAAATTATTAAAATTAAAAGTTGATTAAAAATTTTGTTAAAAGTCAACAAAATTAATAAAAAAATTGAATTAAAAATTAAAATTAAATTCAAATTAGAGTTAACCTTTACAGAAAACTAATATCTTCTCATTAGGATGGAAATGTAAAAAGAAGTTGAAAACGATGGAAAGTTCAACCGAATGAACTTATCAACAATATCTCGTAAAATGGGGCTACTTATCAAAAAAAAGTAAAAACAAGTGCTTCGAAGCAAAAAGAAGAAAGGACAAATGTCCTTCCTTCTTTTTTCTCCAATCTTCAATTTCTCTATCAATTCAGAAAATTTTTAGAAAATATATGAAAGTTTTAATTGCAAATATAACCATTCATATTATTTTAGGAATTATAGAATTAAATGTATAGGATTCACTTTTTTTTCTTTCGCAAAAAGCGTAACATTCCGCAGATTGTCAGGAACACCTATTTTCGAATGAAAGGTGAATATAATATTATTAAAAATGTACGGAAAATAATAGATAAGGTAAGATATTATATCGTTGTACTTACCACAACAAGTGAGAAAAACAGCCAATGTTGAAAACAGGGTGACAACTAACTTCATTTCCTCTAACTAGAGAGAAAATTTGTAACGGAAAATATTGTGCGCAACCGAATACTCTAATGTTTCGTTAAAGAATGACGTTAGTTACATATTTGTAAAATGAATGTGAGAGGTGAATATTGTCCTTCAAAGATATTTGTATTACATCTATCTTTTCTTTCACAAACTAATCGTCACATATTTATAAATTTAATTGAGTTATAAAGATTCAGTATTTCGCAAATTATTTCACATTTCTAGAAGTGTTATAATACTTTGATTATGTGTATTTAGGAATTTTGAAATTTTCATTATTCTGCCACGCAAAAAATTAAATTATATACCTAATTTTTATTTTTATTATTTTTATTAATTATTCACAGGTTTAATTCGAAACCGGAGGAATGCAGGATTCTTAATTATAAGAATAAAAAGCTGGTTTTAAAATAAGAAATCAACTATCATAATAAAAGTATATGGAAATTATTGCAGCATGCGATAAAGACACAAAAGAATCTCGACGCACAGAGTAAATAGGATGTTATATAAGCTGATAACGTGAAGGGTGTTATCAAATGCTTTCAAGACCAACCTACGTTATCTAAGAAACAAAAATTCTCCGCCTCTTTATTAATAAATCTCGCGATAAATTGAAAAAAAATGAATAATCCAATTTTAATTTTTGTGGAAGGAGATACGATTTATCACTTCCATGAAATATAAAACAAACCTTAATCACTATTTCTTCTAATATTTTTCCAACTGCTTTTGTCACTCAACTGCACCAACTGATCCTATTTTCAGAAGCAAATTTCCCATCAGTATACGTATATATTTATCTACATCAAGTGCAGCCGCGAGCCAAACGAGGAAATTATTGCTCGAGAATATCCTAATCTCCTTTCCTCGATCGAGTCTGCCAGAGCTTCTTTTTTCCTTGGTTGCTTCACTATGATTTACGATTATGGGTTAATATGTTGGGATCTGTTTCACGCCAGGGATTCCTAGTTACGCGAAATACTGAATTTTCGACTATAAATCATTCTGGTTTACATTCGCTGTATACTGACGAAGCGACAGTTATTATAGTATCTGAAAATATTATAATATACCAATTTCGAAACCACTATGCCTATGCCCTATGCCAAAATTATTAACCGAAAACCAAATATTGGGCTCTGCATTTTTTCAAAATGCATGGTACTGCCAGATTTATGTCAAGCACTTTTCATGTTATCAACATTTTACTTCACGGCAGTTGAGGATTCATTTAGGGCTCTTGCACGCCCTTAGAACCAATTTTTCAAAAGCAACCTCTATTAAAAAGTACCCCAACAAATAAATATGCGGTAAACATTGAAGTGAGTTTATCAGAGTTGATTTTGAGTCAAATTTTTTTTTATTTTTTGCACATCTCTAGTTATTCTGCAACAATTTTTTATCTGCAATAGTTTCCTTGTAAAAATAATATATTGGAAGCTAAAAGACAATAAGATGCTTTTGCCTCATAATGCTCAATTGCACACAATACTTTTGGCAACACCCGTATTTAAAATTGAAAATTGAATAATTCAGAATGCAAGCAGAAAAAGGAATTCTTCAAAATTTGTCAAGTTCAGTTTTTGAATTTTTTTCGACACTAAGAAAATGCATTTTTGTTTCTTTGTCCCTGTTCAAAATTTCTATAGTTAGACTTGAAAAACGACACTTTTGAGTTTGAGATTAATGTGAAGTAAATAACCTCGACTATTGTGACATTTCTTTCCGAATTCCATTTTCAAATTTTCGCTGACAATGTGTGTAGCGATTGCAGCACTCCCGCGGAATAGAAAAACTACTTTTTTTAAATAGAGACACTAAGCTCATGATTTGTTCCAATCTGCAGGGTTTGTTTATGAATATTTTCAGAATTCTTTTAACTGAGTCTTAATAATTTTACCTCAGTTTATTGAAAGAAATCTAGTTTTTATTAAAAAATTTTTGAAAGAAGAATGCATTCAATATTAGCAATGTTAGAAATACATTAACATTTTTTATTGTTTCTTTTCCTAATTGGAAAATGTAATAATCTAAACAGATTGGTTCATAATCAACCATAAAGAAATATGTTATTTATGTGGTATATGGTCCAATCATAATTTGCTTATCTTAAGCACTGTTTCACTTTGTGAAAGTTAACTTTGCCTGTATTTTCTGTAATTTTTCAGATTTTTAAATGGGACTTGAATTGAAAATGTTACCCATTTACCTATGTTTCTCCTCTCTTTCATGGATGTTTGTAAACAATTGAGGAATACCAATATTTTTTCATAAATTTTCAAACATTTTTAATACAATGGATATCTGACAAACTATCAGATTTTCAAAGAAGAGATTACATTTTTTCTTTGAAATAATTTCCTTTTTCAGTAAATGCAGTACTATAATCCAGCGAAGATAAAGAAAAAATTTAATTTACTCTGTATGTTGTATAACAATGTTCCAGTTAATGAATCATAACTTTCACATTTCCTAACTGAGTCTAATATGTCCTCTTTATCTCACGATTCCTTATATTGATTAGTACTACTCAAATTATAATCGAATGTATATCAAAGTGAAAAATCAACATGCACTTCGCAAACAGAGTGAATAAACAATAACGGTTTTGGTACACTCAAAAAATGATTCGGGCGAATCAACGCTGTTGCCTCCGCCGTGGAATCTGGTTATTATGTGGATAGTAAAATATTTGGTTGACCAAGTTGGAACTGACTTACTTATAAATTTCAAAATATTGAAACAACTTTCCAAATTAACTGCTTCGGGAACAAACCAGCGCGTTTTATTTGGTCAAAAGGGCCTGTTCTTTCGAAATTAAATTAAGACGGATCTCAGCACTCAATTTTTCGTACTGTTCTTAATTACATTGGAACATTAGTCAAGACCAGGTGTGTTTCCAACTCGGTGGTCGTTAACTGGAGCACAACTCATTTCCAATATAAAGGGCGCCGTGCACATTTTTGGTCGCGCGAAGGAACATCTTAAGGCGTAAACATTCGCATTTACATTCACGCCCTGAAGAACGTCGTCTCTCAGTGAAACGAAATCGACGCACCTTAACTGGTAACGCGTTTGCTCGCATGAGTGGAATTCGTTAATGCACCACCAGCACCATGTCACCGCCAGCACCACACGACCAGTCCATGATGCACTTCTGGGACATGCATGCTGTGAATGCATTTCTCGTCGCTTCGTGCCAACTTTCTTGCCCAAATCCAACACAAATTACGTAGCAAATAAAAGTCAAATTATACGCGTTTTGCACCCTGTAACTTTGCCGATGAAAAAATGCCTGATACCAAATATCGCGAATACTGGGAACGATCGAGCTGATAATATCCCCGGCTGCTGCTCGCAAACTACACGTGTATTTAATTCACCTTTAATGCGAAAGAGTCCGCTTAATTAGTACTAATGATTCGCTCGGCACCCATGAGTGCTGCGGCGTTCGTGAGCCCATTGGGAATTAGATATAAGTGTAAAGATACGATCACTCGATAAAGTAATTCTATCATATTTCACAAGAAGCAAGACTATATGCCCCATTGCTTACACTGCGCCAAGTACTGTCGTGTGAACTTATAAGCAATTATAACTTTATTGAATTTTCAAAAACTTATGTTCAAAATTCGTATCATAGGGTATAGAATTAAAACTCAAAATACTATTGCCAATTATGCACAATGTAATACAAATTTATGATAGGATAGGAATTCGGAAGGGAGTTAGATAAAGGATGTTCCCTTTCATTATTGTTGTTTAACCAATATGTATATAGAGTACGCATTTCATGAAATAAAAAAGGAAGATAATAAAATATAGTAGCCAAAGTGTAGGGAGAATGTGATCTAAATGTTTAGATTCCCGGATGATATACACAGAGAAAAAAAATTAGGATAACAAAATAATTATGTTGATTAGTTCTTATTCGTTTTGCAAAAATTTGGTTCTGACTACAGACAATTTGGTTGTGATTACTAAAAAAGTAGTTGATGTAACAAACAAATTTATTTGGCTAAAACAAAAAGTTTATTCTTGAGTACCGTTTGTTACCTATACCAAAGAATTTGGTTGCTCGATGTCAGCTGATAAGCCAGAGAAAGCAACGTATTGCCGATTAGATCTTATGAGCTTTTTTAAAGATATTTAGAATAAAATAAAGTTTTATTGTGTGTATAACTAGTGTCAGGTATTTTTCAGGGAAATGCTACAACTATTTTTTTAATTAGCAGTGTTTGCTGTTTAGAGTTAGATTCATATAGAAAGTGACAGTGTTTATGGTGATTTTTCTCGATTTGACTTAAGAATTTAGGATTATGAACATACCTGTTTATACTGTTTTACAAAATAAAATTATATATTCATTGTTCAAAGAAAAACATAGAAAAAGAGAAAATGCTCGGATTCAGTAAGATGAATTTAATTTTCATATCGTTATAATCATGGATTATCCTGATAAAATTAAATTGTGTTTAATTCTTTGCAAATTGAATGCATTTTATTGAATTCATTCATTTTTTTAATTGTCAAACAAAATAATTTAGTCGTCTCAACAAAACGGCTTTATTGTTTCTATAGCGACCGAAAAATATTTTGTTGGGACAAGGGACAACCAAATTTTCATTCGGTCAACCAGAAATTTTTCGCAATATTACATATTAGATAGTAAAGAAAAAGATTTGAAGAAAGCGCTGCATGTGATGGAAGAAATTGTCAATAAATATGACATGAAAATAAACAAAGGTAAAAAGGCAAGGGCTTCCATAAAAAAAGAAACTCACACTAAATTACAAGTTGTCACTTTTTGAGCCAACATAGTGTCCAAATGTTACACAATAGAAAAAAAATTGACATCAACGAAGGCAAATGTGAATGTAGTTATCATTTTCAATGTAGTACTTGTGTAGTAGAGCGTATCGGAAATTTTTTTTGTCTTTCCGTTTTCGTGGGGAGAGGGTGGGGGGGGGGCTGCAGAACTTTTCTATTCGGTGCCAAAATAACTGACATTTGAAGCATAAAAAATTCTCTCAGTTCATTCAACGTGTTCAAAGATCAAAATCACGAAAAATTGCATTTTTCTCGTTATTTTTAAGCCAATAATTTTTTTCTGATCCAGGTATATGTTGAAAATTATATACTATAATGATATAAGTACCTATGTAGTGTAAACCTTACAAAAATTATCTTTTGCTCGCGGAATGAAACCGAAAAATGTTAAAAATTACCTTGTTATTTAGTGTGCTCAAAAATGCTTGAACATTAAGGTAGAAAATCAGTGGATACAGAAAGTTTAAGAAAGACCTACTATTAGCAACCTACTATGGGAAAAGAGAAAGAAAGAAGAACAATAGCATTTGAAATGTGGGGAAAATAAGGGAAAATAGCAGTGTTACCATCATCCGATTTTCTGGTAGCAACACTGCTGTCTTGCATATCGTAGCAATGTGCTTTGGTTATTATTATTATTATTATATCATTAAGCCGTTTCCCTTTCGGGGTAGGCGTGAATTGCTCGGTGGTAAAGTAGTG
>JAABKJ010001115.1:0-31604 GCA_011634705.1 Andricus grossulariae | reverse complement strand
GATTTATACCTGGATTTAAAAAAGAAATATAATGAAGTATAATACTGACTAACAGTGAATTTTCCAGAAGAATTTTGACTTGGAACATGGAATTTTCTAAAAGGAGTATGATTCTGATTTGGAACAGGGAATTTTTTAAAAGAATGATAATTTTTAGTTGGCTTCAGGGAATTCTTCAAAAGAATTATCTTTCTCATTTATACCTAGATTTAAAAAAGAAGAATAATTAACTATAATTCTGTTTGGGAGCACTGAATTTTCCTGAAGAATTAACTAATTAATTACAATTTTTACTTGGTATGGGAAATTTTCGAAAAGAAGTATGATTCTGATTTGGAAAAGGGAATTATTGAAAAGAATGATAATTTTTAGTTGGCTCAGTGAAATTTAAGAGAAGAATGATATTTCTGAGTTATACCTGGATTTAAGGATTAAATTTTTTTTCAATTTAATATTCAGATTTGGAATAGTGAATTTGCTAGAGAAATACTAATTTTAAGTTGCAAGGGGAAATGTTCCGAAGAAATCATATCTAGCTCTTAATTATGATTCTGATTTAGAATATAAATTTTTTGAGAAGAATGATCATTCAGACTTGGTATAGAGAATTTTCTAGAAAAATGCTAATTTACTGTTGGAACAGGGTTTTTTTTTAATAATGTTAATTTTGAGTTGGTTCAGGGAATTTTCCAAAAGAATTATCTTTCTAATTTATATTGTGATTTAAAAAAGAAATTTAATGAAGTATAATTCTGACTTGGAACAGTGAATTTTCGAGAAAAATGATCATTTTGAGTAGGAACAGGAAATTTTCCCAAGTGAATGATATGTAATCTTGAATTGAAGCTCAGAATTTTCGGAAAATAAGTATAATTTAGATCTGGAATGGGTAATTAATCAAAGGAATTATAATTCTTACTTGGAAGAGGAAATTTTCGAGAAGAATTATAATTCTGACTTGGAACAGTGAATTTTCAAAAAGAACTATAAGTCTGACATGGAACAGGGTGAGGACGTGGAAATTTCAAAAAGAAATATGATTACCAGACTGGGAAAATGAAAAATTGACGGGAGATAATCAGGTAATGACCGGGAATTTAAAATCATCCGTCAGGTAGACACTCTGAAAACGCTTATCGAAAGTAATTTAAACTGAAATTTGCAAACTAAAACCAGGGTTGCTACAAGACTTGGAAGACCTGGAAAAGTCATGGAATTGTGAAAAAGTTACTGGAAGTTTTTTAGTCACACCTATATCAAAGTCTTCACCATTTTTTTATTACTTCAGGGCGAATTTTTAATTTTAGAATTTATAAGAATTTTTTTTTTTTTTAATAAAATAAGATGATTATAATCATCCCAGACTATTCAGAAATTTTGTATTGATATTAATGAGTATTAATTAATCAGTAGAATGTTTCGAAATTAAATTTAATTAACAGGAGTTGAAACAAAATTTGACCTGGAATTTTTACAAAAATAGACCTCTGGAAAATTCATGGAATTTTGAAAACAGACTTTTGTAGTAACCCTGAACAACATTCAAGCTTAGATTATTTTCGATTGCCAAATGCAGTTCATTTTGGAATTAAAAGAATCTTGTTGGACATCTTGACTTTAAAATTCGTTTTATTGCAAGAAATCCATATTTCTTCCATGTAAATAATAAAAAAAAAGTTGTTTAAATTCTTTGAAAGCAACCCCTTTTGAAAAAAGAAAAAGATACCGCCTCTGTATTACTAACTTGACTGGCGAAATGTCTTCTTGGTGACTCATCTCTATCTTTCTCTCGTTTCCTGTATATTTTTCATCGTTCCACATGTTTTCGCAAATGTTTTAATCGCACCTCAATGGCATTTCATTCGTACATTATCATTCTGCGTCACTCATGAACTCTAACTTCATAATTTCTGATGTTGCTAAGCAAATCCATCAGCCGGAGTTGTGTTTCTCATTCTTCTTCACGCTGTCATTTCTTCCTAACGAAAACCTCTCTCAGCGCTTTACTTTTATCGCCATAATTCACCCCCGCCTAAATTTTGCGCATCCTGCAATGTCTGTCTGGAGATTCTTGGGGAGCAGGAAATAAGGAATGAAAAGTTTCATTCCGTCTCTGGCAACTTTGAGACGCTTCACTTTTGAAAGGCGTTTCTGGAACAGAACGAGTTTCTTGCGAGTGATACAGCAAGCCAGAGAAATTGTTTTTTTTCTACGCATTTCCTTGTTTTGCAGTATCGTCGACGAATGAAAACTACGCCAAACTACCAGAGCTGCAATCGCACTTCTTCAAACTTATTATTACGTGTTGCATGACGCTTTATTCACAGTTTTCAGCACATGTGTCATAACCATGCCCACTGGATGCGCTGTCTACGCATCTGATATTCATACGACTGCCTAACCTTTAAGTATGGACGTGATTTCATTTTTGCACTAACATGGACCTGAGGTCTCACAGACCGCTGTACATTAATCAATTTTATCAACTTTTATTAATAATAATCTTTTATACCAGTGGGGTGAAAAACATATCAGAAGCATTGTGCGGTATAAGAGACCGCACGTCCATGCGTCCATATTAATTCGTCACGTTTGATCAAATAAGGGATAATCGGGGACGTCGCATTTATCTGCCATCTTATGTTTTAAATTCCTGGCAAAAATTGAAACAGAAATGTAAAAGTGTGACGCTCCCGTGGACGTGCGGTTTCACGGACCGCCTATGAGCTTTCACTTGATATTACTCACCAATTACACGCAGGACCACACGTTGTCCACCTGCCTCAGCGAAAGCCTCGAGGAAGCCCAGGGGGTGGGGGGGGGGGCTACAAAATCAGAATCATGGTGTGGTCTGTGAGACCGCACGTCCATACTTAAAGGCTGATATCTGTATATTTGTGCCAATAACAATTTATAGGCTTTTTAACAACATTGAAACTTCGTGTTTCTCTTTTGTTTTATATTGGATTTCAAAGGGTGGCCACTGGACCGGGAAATTGAAAAATCAGAAAGTCACCGGGCATTTGTGTCTCTTTTTAAATTCGTTTAAATAAACTCCTGTCTTCTAAAACTTTGAAAACTAAAATAATTACATGGTGGCCGCAGGTCGGGGACACTTGGAAATCAGGGAAAAGTCACTTTTTAAAGATAATGTCACTATTTTCACTTTCTTTTTTAAATGAAAAGATCACTTTATTCACTTTTCTTTTAAGAAATTAACCCACGGGTTAACCACTGTCAAATTTGTGTCTCTGATTATTTATGAATTTTCTTAAATACATACTTTTGAAATATTTTTGGGTATTTTAAAAGATTCCAAGAAATGTTTGATTTCTATCTCTTCTATACTAAAAATGTTACAAGGTTAAAATTTTGTTTTTTGAAATATTATTGATCAGTGAGAATAAAAAAGCAGTCAGGAAAAAATCAGGAAAAAGTCAAAGTTTTAAAAAGAGAGTTTTAAAATGCCTATTTTAGGTCATTTTAATTACGTGCTATTAAAATACAAAAATATTCTTTTTCAAGATTGGAGTGGCCACTCTGAATTTTATACATTGGAAGAATGTCTTGAAAGTACTGCACTTTGGCTCTCTTTAAAAAAAATTAAATATATATATATCAAGAAGTCCTTCCACTGTTTTTATTTTTCAAAATGTGTAAAATATGTAGCAAGTATCTAGAAATCATTACAGCAGTAAGATTTTTTTTATCAAAAACACGTGGGCTGAAAGAAATTTATAAACTCTGCTTATCATAAAACATCAGAATTTAAAATTCAAGTTTTCTATCAATATTTTCTTTAAATAAAATTGTTCACGAGTCTTTGAGAAAAGAACTAGTTGTATATATTTGTATTTTGGAAAATAGTCAGAGCCAGTGCACCACTATCAGAAATGTGCAGCTTCGTCATTCACCCAATTCATCTTCATTCGTTTTTCTCATTATGTGATATTAACTGCAATAACCAGCAATTCCTCAATATCATCAGTGTCTAAATATATCACCGCATATTATATGTATATATATAAAACCATATTTAGTCTGAATTATATCCATGTAATGTTTCCTTTTCATTTTTAGAAAATAGCAGGCTAACTTTTCCATTGGGCGGAAGAGGAATTTTATCCGATACTTCACGCACATATTTAAATTTGTAGAATTTTTTAGAACTATTGTAGACTTTTATTCACTTTTTGTAGAGACTTTTGCAATTTTTGTAGAGCTTTATACAATTTTTAGAAACGTAGAATAATGTGGACCTGTAGTCTGTTTTTAATCAAATTCTTTTAATATTTACAGTTCTTCGCAAAGGGGCCGTTTAAAAACTAGTCACGCCATTTTGAAAAATTTTCCACCCAAAAATCCAAAATCAATCCAAAATGACTTATTTTCAACCAAGAAATTTTCTACCAAAGAAGATGATTTTTCAATCCAAAAAGACGAATTTTCAACAAAGCAATTGTCGAACAAAAATTAGGAATTTTTAAGAAAAAAGTTTAATTTTCAACAAAAGAATTAAATTTTCAACAAAATAGTTGAATTTCTAACCACATATTTGAATTTTCGACATACAGAGATGAGTTTTCAACCAAATAGTTGAATTTTCAACGAAAAAAATTAATTATCAACCAAACAGTTGTATTTACAATAAAATAGTTAAAGTTTCAAGCAAAAGGGACAACAAAACAGTCCAATTTTTATCAAAAGAATTAAATTTTCAAGAAAACAGTGGACTTGAAAAAAATTAATTTTTAACAAAGACGTTCAAGTTTCATTCAAGTACTTGAATTTTGAACAAAAAATATAATAGTTGATATTTCAACCAATACAAATTAATTTTGAACCAAATCGTTACATTTTGATCCAAAAAAAGATGAAATTTGCACCAAATGGATGCATTTTTGTACCAAAAAGACGAATTTTTAACGGAAGAGAGCAATTTTTAACCAAGAAAGATTTTTCAGTCGAGAACCAAAAAAAAAAAATAATTTAGTTAATTAGTTAAAATTAAGTTAATTTTTAATCAAACAGATAAATATTAAACTAAAAAATATCAATTTTCAAGAAAAATGGAATATTTACATTTTCAGTTAAAATAATTAATTTCCATCCAAGAAAAAGGAAATTTTTCACAAAATAGTTCAATTTTTAACCAAAAAGATGAATATTGAATTTACAATCATTAGGATTAATTTTCTACCAAAAAAGACGAGTTTATGACAAAATACATACATGTTCGACGAATTCGTTGAATTTTCAACCAAAAACGATCAATTTTCAACAAAGTATTTAAATCTTCAGCCAATAAAATGAATCTGTAACAAAGTAGTTAAACTTTCAACCAAGAAAGATCATTTCTCAGTGAAAAATTTAATAATTGAATTTTCAACCAAAAAACTATTAGTTTTCAACCAAAATTAGAATAGTTAAATATTGAGTTAAAAAAATTAATTTTCAACCAAACGAAGAAAACGAATTTCCAACAAAATACTTCAATTTTCAACCAAAAAGGTGGATCTTTAACTAATAAAATTAATTTTTAAGAAAGTAGTTGAATTTTCAACGAAGAAGATTAATTTTTTGCCCCAAAAGACAAATTTACAACAAAATACATACATTTTCAAACAAATTGTCGAATTTGAAAAAAAAAGATTAGTTTTTAACCAATAATGGAATATTGAAATTTTCATTCAAGAAAATTAATTTTCAACCAAAAAAGAACGAATTTTCCACAAAATAGTTAAATCTTCAGCCAATAAAATGAATGCATAACAAAGTAATTCAACTGTCAACAATAAAGACGAATTATCAATGAAAAATTTAATAATTGAATATTCAACTGAAAACTGTTCAGTTAAAAAAATTAATTTACAACCGAAAAAGAACGAATTTTCAACAAAATAGTTAAATCTTCTATCAAATAGTAGAATTTGAAACCCAAAGAGATGAATTCTGAACCAAAAATATAATAGTAGACTTTAAACATTAAAAAGAATTAACTTTCAACAAAAACTAGTTGGATTTTCTCACTGGATTCTATTGATTCTGTGTTAACCCATCTCCGCCTCCCCTCTTCCTGAAAAATTGAAAATGTTAAATTTGAACGTAGTTTTTGAACAGCCCCTTAGGAGATTTTAATTATGATTTGTAGATGTGTTTTCGAATTTTTATTATCTCCTATTTAGAATTATTATCTATCATTTTGAATTAGTCTATAGTATTTTCTCAATTCAACTTTTGTATTGGAAACTTTCTAATAATGTTTTTAGACAAAAATATTCATGGATCGTGTAAATAAAGAACAGTAATTTCATCGTTGCTGGGGGCCAGACTTATTAGATTTAACATGGATGTTTAAACGATTGAAAATGGTTTTTTTCAGGAAACGCCAGCAGTACTGGTAGTATGACCTCGGAATTTGTTCGGCAAGAGCTGAGAGCGATTGTCGGAGCCAGGACGCAGCAGCAGCAGCAGAGGGTGCCTAATAATCTTCAAAATAACTTGACTGGTCAAGTTTCTCAGGACGATCTCGATGCTCTCGGACTTACGTTCGAGATGTCTACCGCAGGTAGGTTCAATTAACTTGATTTTTTACTACTTAGTTTTTATTTTATGACTTTTTCAATATTACTATGAATTTTGCAAGATAAGTTTCTTCAAAATGTTAAACGTGGGAAATTTGGAGAGGAATGACGCTCTTAAGGATAATATTGCATCTATTGAAAAAATCTGATTGATTTGTAGGAAATTTGGTGTGAAAGTTATTCTTAGATTGAAGATAAATAATATATATTATCTGTTTTTGGGATTTATAATAATACATTGTTTGAAGGTTGATGTAAGAAAAAATTTCAGGGTGGCCGCAGGTCAGGAAAAGCCTGTAAATCAGAGAAAAGTCAGGAAAAATTTTGTTTGTCAGGAAAAGTCAGAGATTTTGCAAAAAAGATAAAGAATAATCAGAGCTGCCCCACAGTTACTTTTAGTAACTTTCATTTTCTCAAATCACTTTTTAGTCACTTTTTATAAGATAAAGTCATTATAGTCTTAAATTCTTTTAAAATATTTGAGGGTTTTTTAAAAGATGCCAAGAATTTTTTGATAGGTTTCAATAATTTAAAGGAATTTTAAAGGGTTTTCACAGATTTTAGGGCTTTAAAAAGATTTCAAAGAATTTTCAATTCATGCCAGTAATTTAATGGAATTTCAAGCATTTAAAATATTTTAGGATATTTTAAAAGGATTGCAAGGCATTTTTGAGAGCTTTAAAAAGTTTCAAGGGATTCCACAAGATTTCAAAGGATTTGTAATTTTTTAGGGTATTAAAAAAAATTCCAAGGAATTTTCAAGAGCTTTAAAATATTGTAGGGTATTTTAAAAAATGCCAAGAAATTTTTAATAGATTTCAAGAATTTGAAGGGATTTCAAAGTGTTTTTTAATCGATTTTAAGGTATTTAAATTTTTTTAAAGAAATTTTCAAGAACTTTAAATAATTTCAGGATTTTACAAGATTTTAAAGGATTTGAAATATTTTAGGGCTTAAAAAAAGATTTCAAGGAATTTTCAATTGATTTCGGTAATTTAATAGGATATCAAAGGATTTGAAATATTTTAGGGCATTTTAAAAAATGCCAAGAAATTTTTAATAGATTTCAAGAATTTGAAGGGATTTCAAAGTGTTTTTTAACCGATTTTAAGGTATTTAAGAATTAAAAAAAAAAAATTTCAAGAACTTTAAATAATGTCAGGATTTTACAAGATTTTAAAGGATTTGAAATATTTTAGGGCGTAAAAAAAGATTTCAAGGAATTTTCAATTGATTTCAGTAATTTAATAGGATATCAAAGGATTTGAAATATTTTAGGGCATTTTAAAAAATCCCAAGAAATTTTGAATAGATTTTAATAATTTGAAGGGATTACAAAGGGTGTTTACAGATTTTGGGGTATTTTTAAAAATCCCAAGAAATTTTCAAGAGCTTTAAATAATGTTAGAGGATTTCAAAATATTGTAAAGGATTTTAAATATTTTAGGGTTTTTAAAAGATTTCAAGGAATTTTTAATTGATTTCAGTAATTTAATGGGATTTCAGAGAATTTGAACTATTTTAGGGAATTTTAAATGATTCCAAAGCATTTTCGAGAGCTTTAAAAAGTTGCAATGGATTTCGCAAGATTTCAAAGGATTTGTAATTTTTTAAAGCATTAAACAAATTCCAAGGAATTTTCGAGAGCTTTTAAATATTTTAGGGTATTTAAAAAAAAGGTAAGGGTATTAAAAAAAATGCCAAGCAATTTTCAAGAGCTTGAAAATATTTCAGAGTATTTCAAAACATACCAAGAAATTTGTAATACATTAAAATAAATCGAAGGGATTTCAAATAGTTTTTTTTACATATTTTAAGAGATGCCAAGAAATTTTTGATATATTCCAAAAATTTCAAGGAAATTCAAAGGACTTCAAGGGTTTTAGGATATTAAAAAAATGCCAAGGTCAATTTTTAAGGGATTTAAAGAATTTCAAGGGATTTCAAAATATTTCAAAGAATTGACAATATTTTAGGGTATTCTAAATGATTTCAAAGAATTTGTATTTTGTTTCAATGATTTGAAGGGATTCCAAATGATTTTAAAGATTTTAGGATATTTTCAAAAATTCCAAGGAATTTTCAAAAGCTTTACAGAGTTTCAAAGGATTTCGAAAGAATTGAAAGGATTTAAATATGGTATTTTAAAAGATTCCAAGAAATTTTTAATAGATTTCAATCATATGAAGGGATTCAAATTATTTTAGGGCATTCTCAAAACTTGTAATGAATTTTAAAGTGATTTAAAAAGTTTCAAGGGATTTCAAACGATTTCAAATGATTTGAAATATTTGAAGGTATTTTAAAATATTTCAAGGAAATTTGAATTGATTTCAGTAATTAAATTTTTATTTCCAAGGATTTTAAATAATTTGAAATATTTTAGGGTATTTTAAAAGATTCCAAGGAATTTTGAATTTATTTCAGAAATTCAATAGGATTTCAAAGGATTTGAAATATTTTAGGCATTTGAAAAGATTCCAAGGAATTTTTAAGAGCTTTACAAATTTTTTTGGGATTTCATAAGAATTTAAAATATTTTAGAGAATTAAAAAAAAATGATGCGGCTATACAGAATTTTCTAGAATTTTGGAAGATAGGGAAAGATTTCCATATCAATAATTTATACAATATTTAAAAGCTCTCAAGGAATTTTCATACATTTTCCACGATTTTTTGAAATATCAGAATTTATAGAATTCAATGGGAATTTATAATATTTTAATGGTTTTCAAGATTTGAAGAAATTTACAAGTATTTTTTTTTTTGCATTTCATTTGAATTCATTTGGAATTCACCCTGAATTCTTATTAATTAATCCTGAATTCTTTTAAGTTCTCTTGAAATCTTTGAAATCCTCTTGAATTTTTGTAATTTGAATTCTTGATTTCTTCTAATTTCACTCAATTATATTCAATTCAATGGATTTTTTTATTAAGTTTTTTGTTCTTGTTCAATTTATTTCAAACTTACTGAATTCAATGAATTTTTTCATATTTTAGAATTGTTTTCAATTCACTTGATTTTTTCCTAATTCACCTTGAATTTTTATGAGTTTCGTTAAATTTAGTTAATTTCCCTTAAATTCCTCGAAATTCACTCTAATTTCACTGTAATCAATGAAATTTTTTGTATTCTTTTGAATTTAAAAGGTGGTTAGTCACATTAATAATGCTCATGAGTCACTTTCTCGCTTTTTGTGTCAGAAATTAGTTACTTTTTTACTTTTTCAAGTAAATTAGGCTGTGGCAGCTCTGAGAATAACGAAAAAAAATTTATTCATCAAAATAAAAAATTATTTCATTCTATTTATAACAAATTATGCATTGAAAATGGTTCAAGATTAAATATTTTTTTCTGTAACTATTCATGTTCAGAGAAAATGAAAAATTAGTCAGGAAAAAGTCCGGAAATTAAAAAAAATGAAGTTTGGCGGCCACCCTAAAATTGGAGATATAATACATTAAAAATTATTTTCGTTTAAAAGGAAGATCGGATATGTGAGGATATTTGCATGAAAGGTGTTGACATTTTACAACTATTTTTAATTCAGGGATTTTGTTTTTATGGAAAATGGGATTCGCGGAAAGCGAATAGGATTTTTAAAATTCATTTGTTGATACTTTGATAATTTATCAAATATTTTACATTGGCTAAAGTCGATTATTAACGTCGATTCTATGCACGTTTATTTTATATGAAATTATTAACTAACCGGATTTAGTCTTCAGAATTTAAAAAAATGATTATTAAATCATATACTCTAGTAAATATTTTCTAGATGCTATGTGATATTTTCTTATTGTTTTTCACTTTCGATGGTGATAAAAATAAGCAGTGAATAATGATAGGAAACGAGAATATTTTTGTTATTACATTTTTGTTGCTAGAAACATTTTTAAACTGAAAATTCTTTTGGAATTTTCCAGATTATTCTAGAAATGGAAGTTTATTAATAATTTCAAAATTATTTCGTTTATTAAAAAAGTGACTTTATTTTATTTTTATTTACCGCCTATAGACAACACTTAATTCTTTTTTTAAATTTTGGTTATCAATGAATGGTCGTAGAGAAATTTTGATAGAAAAGATATTATATTAATGTGATTGAATCGATTTTGGAATGTAAAATTTCTTCTCAGGATGCAAAAATCAACACGGGTCAGAAAATTTTTCTGATGTGACTAGTTAATGTTTAACATTTTTACAATATAATAAACTTTAGAAGAGTTTTTTTATCCAACTACAATTAAATAAAAATGTTTATGCGTATTGTATTTTTTTCTATTATTATAAATAACAGTTTGTTATAAATTCTTTTCTATTTATTTTTGATAAAACAACACGTACAAATAAATTCTGCTAAACTTACAGGATTTTCAGTTAAAGTAGGGTCAGAATACCATTTCTGTAAACATTAGCGAACTTTTTGCAGTTTACAAAATTTTCAGTATTTTTATAAATTTAGGAATATTTACTGTAACATAGACTGACCCTATCTGTCAAGTTGATATATAAAAACTGTAAACTTTAATAAAAAAGTCTGTAAATTTTACAGAAAGTATCCTTAAATTTGTAAAATTAGTGAAAATTCTGTAAAAACCTGTAATTTTAGCAGACTCATTTTTTCTGTGAAAACAATGAACTAGTAAAGAAATTAAATGTCTGAAATTTCAACTATTTGAGGAAAAAAATTGTATTATCAATACATGAAATCTGGATGACATAAAGCCTAGTTTTATGTTGATTTTTCTTTAGAATGTCAGATTTTTTTTGTATAATTTAAAAAATCATGAAATAACCTATGTTTTCAGAATAGTTATCTTCTGATTTTTGAAAAAGTTATTTCTCCAAATTCTAATCCCCTAAGACATTTAGTTTTTCTTCTGTATTTTTTTGAAAGGAGGGAAGAAAAAAAAGATAGAAAGGATTAATTATTACATACACAAAAAAATTGAAATAAAGAAATATTTAACAGTACCTAAATGTTGGATATGTACTTCCTAATAAAAATTCATTTGTTTTCGTCTAAGCGGAGTTGCGCCCCATTATTTAAATATTTTTATTCTCATGATACAATTGAAACTTAACTATTATAAATTAATTTCCGCTATTTAATTACACTGAATCTTTCTCGTGTAATCAAGGCCATAAATTTAATTTAAAGGAAATCTGGTGAAATAGAAATTGTTAAGAGTTCTTTTAAGTTTTAATTGGCGAAGTTAAATATATTTTCAATATAAAGTTGGTTGCTTAATCATTCTCATTAAGTAAAACTAGGTTGTGAGTTTACTGAATTTTCTTCAAGTTTTATTTGTAATTATAAATAAAAAAATAATTTAATGGAATTAGTTGTCATAGATGAATTTAAAAATATTGAAAATATGGTAAAAACTATTGGCAAATCTCAGTGGATTTATTATATCAGAGTTTAGAATGCTCTGAAAGTTGTATTTATTTCTTGCAGTGAGGCTTATTACAGGGTGTCTACTCACCTGAAAACCCGGGAAAACCTGGAATTATCAAGGAATTTTTATATACCTGGGAAAACTTGAAAATGCCAGTGAATTTTTTCGAGATGGTGCTTCAATTTTTCATTAAATTCATTGTAAAATTCAATAACAATGATTTTTCTTCCGAAAAAGTAGCTTTATGTTACTGGATTTAACTATTTTTATGAAAATTCGTTTTTTGGTTGGAAATTAATTTTTCAAGTTGAAAATTTAACAGTTTGGTTGACATTTTTTTTCACTTAACTGAAAAATCTTTCTGAGTTAAAAATACTGGCAAAATTGGCATATTTTGCTTGAATTCAACTGTTTTTGAATTAAAATCAAAACCTTTGTTGTTTGAAATATCAACTAGTACATTTTTCGCTGAGAATTGATCTTTTTTGGATGAAAATTCAAGTACTTGCTTGAAAGTTGAACACTTTTGTTAAAAATTAATTTTTGTTGTTGAAGATTTATCATTTTAATTGAAAAGTCTTCACTTTAATTAAAGATTCGACATTTTTTTATGGGAAATTAATTTTGCTTACGGAAAATTCAATTATTTCAAATGAAACTTGAATTATTTTGTTGAAAAATCTTTTTGTTTTGTTTAAACATTCTTTCTTTCAACTAAAAATTTAACTATTCAATTTTTGATGGAAAATTTATCTTTCTTAGTTGAAAATTCAACTATTTGGTTGAAAATGCGTCTTTTTGGAAGAAAATTAATATCATGGGTTAAAAACTCAACTGATTTAGTTAGAGATTAATCATTTTAGTTGAACATTCATGTTTTTGGTTTAAAATTCAACTACTTGGTTGAAAGTTAATGTCATTTGTTAAAAATTCATTTTGTTGTTGAAAATTCAACTAGTACAGTTAATGATTCATTATTTTAGTTTGAAAATGTAGTTATTCCATTTTTGGTCAAAAATGTATCTTCTTTTAGTTTAAAATTAAACTATTTGGTTGTAAATTCGTCTTTTTTGGAAGATAATTAATCTCCTTGGTTGAAAATTCAACTATTCCAGTTAAAAGATTCATCATTTTAGTTGAGAATTCATCTTTTTGGTTTAAAATTCAACTACTTGGTTGAAAGTATCTCTTTTATTCAATTTTGTTGTTGAAAATTCAACTACTACGGTTTAAGATTAATTATTTTAGTAAAAAATTAATCTGTTTGGTTGAAAGTAACCTTCACAAGTGAATCGCTTCGTAGTATGAAGAATTATGTCTGGAAAAATCTTGAGATACCTGGAAAAAAACTGGAAATATCAGGGAATTTTGTTTTCAGAATTTGAGTAGACACCTTATATTAAAACCTTACTCAATTTCAAATTTGAAAAAAATATTGACTATTATTAAAAAATTTTTAAAACAAAATACATATGTTTTTTATAAATCACTTTGAAATCCAGAAATGTTTCAAAGTTTCGTAGAGCACGAAAGTTTTTTCACCAAGGGCGTTAAAGTTATTATTTCGATTCTATAATATTTAGTTAATGGCAGGTTTCCGAGTATCCATAAATGAAAATATAATAAATTGTATACAAAATGGAAAGAAGTACAACCGTTCTGACACTCACAGTGATACCACAATATTGATGAAAAGGGCGATGCCCATTTGATCGCCATGTTTGCTCTACCCCCACTATCCGATTTCCCCTCACGCAGCTGAGGGACTGCTAAACTGCTGTCATCAGCCCTTTCCAGCGGGGGTCTTTTGTACTTAATGAGGAATAAAATACGAAAATTAAAGTTTTTTAATTTTGCGATTAGTAACTTAGTTATATGATATTCTAAATCTACGTTTATTAATTTGAAAATTAGATAAGGTACAGTGTTAGAAATTTCTGTTTCGTGAAATGGTGATAAATGTAGGAAAATGAGAATAAATTTAGAAAAACTCAGTTACAAATTATCTAATTTTCAATTACATTTACGTAGTTTTCTATAATACATTGTAAAAAATGCCATAAGTAATTTAGTTAAATAGTTGTATTCGAAGTTTCATAAAAAGTTAACCAAATATCAAAATAGCACTACTATAAATAAACTTAGAATTTGAATAACAAAATCTTTTATAAATTCAAAATATCACTATTTTCCCTCAAAAACAATTCTATTTTGCAACTTATGAAGGCTTATTAAGACAAGAAACATATCGTTGGAATCGCCAATAATCGTAGATTTCGAATATAATATTTTAAAATTACTAATTACAAAATTAAAAGTTAAACCTCATTAGGTATAAAGGACCCCTGTCGACAGAAGCCGGCTGCAGCAGCAGCAGTCTCACGGTCCCTTAGCTGCGTGAGGGAATCGCAATCTCTCAGCTGTGTGAGGGGGTCGCGGTCCCTCAGCTGCGTGAGGGGAAGTTGAGTAGTGGGGGTAGACCAATTACGTAGACCTAGGTCAAATGGGCCCAGCCCGATGAGAGTGTGCCGCGATTAAAAGGCGATAATATCAATAATAATAAAAATATGAGCGATAAAAATCGATAAAATTGATAAAGCGTTAGCATGCGTGCATTTTGTAAGAAAAAAATAATAGTTTGATTGAAAGACTGTGGTAACACGTATTGTTACAATGTCCCAACCAGGTGAGCCTGTGGGTAGCGATGGCCCTGCAAAGAGCTGGGCCATTGGGAGTGCCGGAAGCGCCCCCTCTTCCTCCAGGGTAAGACCCGTCCGACAATTACTTTACGTATTTTTTGATTTTGTATGCTCTGTCTTCCCTCTTTGCTTGGCTTTAGAACTCATTGTGCACGACATGTTAATTATTTCTTCAGATACTGAGCGTAAAACTTGTAGAGGGTAGTTTACTCATTATTCTGCATGCTTGAGTTTTAAGTAGTACTTAAGAGATATTTTTTATTTTATTTTTTGTTCAGGGTGGCCGCAAGTCAGGGAAAACCTGCAAATCAGGAAAAACATGGAAATCGGTGAAGTCAGGGATTTAAAGAAAAAATTGCAAAAATCAGGAAATTTTTGTAAGAAGAACTTGAATAATCAGGGTTCCCACACAGTCACTTTTGTTCACTTTTTACCTCCAAATCAGTTTTTCGTCACTTTTTAAAGACAACGTCACTATAGTCACGTTTTTAAAATGATAAGATCCTGTCAGTCAATTTTTTTCTTTACAAATTAACTCATGGATTAATCACTATTGAATTTAGGTCTATCTATTTTTGAATTTTAATTCTTGATTTCTTTTCAAATATTTTAGGGTATTTAAAAAACTTCCAAGGAATTCAAAAAGATTTAAAAAAATTTAGGGTATTTTTAAAAATTCCATGGAATTTTTAAGAGCTTTAAAAATTTTCAAAGGATTTGAAATAATTTATGGTATTTTAAAAGATTCCAAAGCATTGTAAATAGATTTCAATAATTCAATTTCAATAATTTTAAAGATCTTTAAAAAGTTTCAAGGGGTTTCAAAGGATTTTAAATATTTTATGGTATTTTAAAAGATTTGAAGGACCTATGAGGTTTCAGGATATTTTAAAAGATTCCAAGGGATTTTATATGATGTCAGGAAATATCAGATTTAATGTAATTTCACGGGCTTTTATAATATTTAAATAGATTTCAAAGAATTTATTCACAAGAATTGAGGGATTTCACAGGATTCCGTAGATTTTGACAAATGTCAAGTTATTACCCAATTTTTTAAAATAATTTTAAAGATTATAGGATGTTTGAAAATTTTCCAAAGAATTTGCAATTGATTTCAATATTTTAAAGGGATTTCGAAGAATTTTAAAGATTCTAGGGGATTTTTGAAAATTCTTCGGAATTTTGAAGAGATTAAAAAAATTTCAAGGGATTTCAATTTTTAAAGGATTTTTAAAGGATTTTTAAAGATATTAGGGTATTTTAAAAAATTCTAAGGAATTTTCAAGAGCTTTAAATAGTTTCAATAATTTCCAAGAAGTTTTAAAGGATTTTAAAAACTTTATGATATTTTCCAAAATTCCAAGTAGTTTTCAAGAGTTTCAAACATTGCAAGGGATTTGAAATATATTAGGGTATTTTAAAAGATTCCACAGAATTTTTAATATATTTCAATAATTTGAATGTATTCCAAAGGAAATCTTTATAGAGATAGATTTTAGGATATTTTAAAAATTTCCAAGGAATTTTAAAGAGCTTTAAAGAGTTTTAAGAGATTTCAAAATGTTTCAAAGGATTTGAAATATTTTAGAGTATTTTAAAATATTTCCAAGGCATTTTTAACATATTAAAAAATTCTCAAAGAATTTCCAGGGATTTGAATGATTTTAAGGGATTTAAAAAAATGTTAACGGGGTTTTTAAATATTTCCTAGAATTTTGGAAGATTTAGAACGATTTTATAGTACCTTAAAGGTTTTAGGATATTTTAAAAGATTCCAAGGGATTTTATAAGATGTCAGGAGTTTTGAAAAATTCCTTGGAAATTTTAGGAGATTCATAAAATTTGAAGGGATTTCAAATTTTTTAAAGGATTTGGAATATCTAAGGGTATTTATAATATATTATAATAATTTGAAGTGATTCCGAAGGATTTTAAAGATTGTAGTGTATTAAAAAAAAAATTATTCTTTTGAATTTAGCTTGAATTGTTTTGAATTCTTATGAATTTATCCTGAATTCGTTAAAATTCACCTGGAATTTTCATAAATTCCATCGGATTCTTTTGAATTCTTTTAAATTAAAAGAAACATTAGTCTTATTATTAATGCACATTAGTCGCTTTTAGTCACTTTTTGGTTTATACATTCTTAACTTTTGGTTACTTTTTCGATTTAAATAGGTCAATTTTTTCACTTTTTTCATGTAAATTAGGGTCTGGCAGCAGCCCTGAGAATAATAAATTAAAAATTTATAAATTTAAAACTGTTTTGTTGCATTTATAAAAGATAATGTATTAAAAATGTTACAAGATGTGAGAATTTTGAAAATGAAATTGTGCGGCCACCCTGTATATATTTCTTTCTTCCGGGTCGACTTTTTCTGAAGTTTCGATCGAAAATTTTGAATGACATGAAAGTTTTTGCGATTCGAATAACGATTTATTTCGAACCAAGCTTTACACTCAGTGTTTATTTTATGATTCAATAAAGCCAATCTTCTTCATGTAACAGCTTTAAAAAATACTAATTTTATCCGCGACACGAGCTAAATTCATTTTTTCACGAACAATAGCTAGATTTCAAATTTCACCTCGAGGAAAGATATCTGGTCGAGATCAGCGTGCAATCTTGTGGTTCATTTTATAGTCAGGAAGGAGTGTACATTCGTATTAGTCAGTTGCTGATTATTTCAATTTAGCAAGGTTTTTTGAACGACAGTGTCGTTTAAAAAAGATGTTTTATTTTCTAGCAACTGAAGTTCGTTTAGATTTATGGAGAAAGCTAGATTTTTTAGTCTGATTTTCAGTTTGTCTTTTTGATTCTAGGTGAACGTGCACCCGTCTTTAGCTAGAAACATTTTTTCTTGAATAGGACGTGGGTTGAAGGGCGTGGGATTTACTTGAATTATACTTAATTATAAAAATGACACCTTTGGTGAAAATATTTTGACTACAATAGATCAGAAATTAAAACATTTAATTAGCTCTAAACACAAGGTATGAGTTATAAATGCCTTGGTATTTCGAAATTCTATACTCTGATTAGATCACTATTTTTTAATACATTCTATCTGCAATGAAATTTCTAGATTAAAATTGGTGATGGTTCAGAATGCTTTAACATATTTCATCATTAAAGTAATGCAACTTTTGAGTAATTTTTATTCAAGAGCGTAACACTTTCACAGTTGACGACAAATCTTACAATTAGTGCTTATTATTCTTTATTTCTAGTTATTTTTTCGAATGTAAGTTCTCTAAATGCATGAAAGTAAATTTTGCATACAGGTAAGCAGTTTTTGAAAAGTAGATGTAAGTAGAAGAAGAACTCTTTCTTTTTAATTTTCTTTAGAATTTAATTGAAATCATTTAGCATCATTTTGTCACACTTTAGAAGAATGTGATATTTGACTTTTATGAATAAATTGATTGAAGTAGTGATTTTTATTATAAAATTAGGGTGTCAATCAGACTCGAAAAACTAAAATAGAATTTATAAATTAGGATTTTCATAGAAAAAAATTTCCAGAACAACTTCACTGTTAGAAAAATCTGATAAAAATTGTAATGTATTGGAAGTATTGGTTTGAAGCCTTTTGAAAAAGTCCAAAAGTAAAATATCATTCAGGAGACACCTAAAAAGTTTCATATTTTACCCCAAAAAATTGAAAAAATTAAAAACTTAAAATCTCTTTCATAACTTTAAAGTCAATTAAATAAAAAGGATAATTTATAAAAATCAAAATCAACCGATATTTAAATAGGCTAATCGAGATACTACTAATTTACTTTAATTATAATCCGACTTAGTCCAATTCAATCATTTATTGAACCTATTATTATGTTAATGTTAATTATAGCAATTATTAAAAATGACCCGTTGAATATTAAAATTAATCAACAGTTAGTTAAGTTCATTAAAATAATTTAAATTTATTAATATTTAACAATATTAAAATGTTTGATAATTCACAATTTTTTCAATATAATACGTTTCTTTTTATATTTTTTCGTCTTAAAATTTAATTAAAGAAAAATGTAAACAAATTTTTTGATTAATTTTATATTTTAGATAAAAATGCTTCCCCTTTACAGCTCGAAAAATTACCATTTTAAATTTGAAAAATGTTATAAACATTTATAATTTATTAATGAAACAAAATTTATTGAACATATTATCATTTTAATGTTTATTATAAAAATTTTGTACTTTTTACTATCCTAATATTTTTTAAAACACCTGTTGAACATTAAGATTTACCAACAATTAGTGAAATTAACGAAAATAATTCAAATATATTAATATTTAACATTGATGAAATCTTTGATCAATAAATGTTCAATTTGTTCAATATAATACATTTATTTTTATACTGTTTCGTCCTGAAATTTAATTTGTTTTTAAATGTAAAAAAAATGTTTGATTATTATTGTATTTTTTGACAAAAATCCTTCCCCTTTCCCAGTTCGAAAAACCGAGCTGTTAATTATAAAAATGTTGTAATAATTTATTGAACATACAAATCATAATTTTAATGTTAATTCTATATCAATTTTTAATTTATACTATTCTAGTTTTTAAAATATATCAACTGTTGAGTATTCAAATTAATAAACAATTAGTGAAATTCAATAAAATAATTCAAATATAATAATATTTAATATTAATGAAATCTCTGATCGATTCAAATTTCGATCAATATAATACATTTCTTGTTGTATTTTTTCATTCTGAAATTTCATTTTAAAAAAATGTAATGAAAAAAAATTGATTATTTTTGTGTGTTTTTTTTTAAGCAAAATACATACATTTATAAAAGTGAGTATAAAGTAATTACAATTCCGTAAACAAAAAACATTAAAAAATCAATTATTGAAAACAAAACTTTTTGTTGTGTTTTTGGACAAAAATCCTTCCCTTTTCCAGCTAGAAAAATTACAATTTTAAATAATATTTTTTTTTATTAATATTTATAGATTATTAATGAAACAAAAATTATTCAGCATATTATAGTTTTAATAATAATTATAGCAATTTTTAAGTTTCACTATTCTACTATTTGAAAAAACCAACTGTTGAGTATTAAAATTATCAATTAGTGAAATTGATAAAAATAAATCAAATCAATTAATATTTTCTTACATTAAAGAACTCTCTGATCGTTTCACATTTCGTTCAATAAAATACATTTCTTATATCGTTTCTTTTTGAAATTTGATTTTTTTTAATGTAGTAAAAAAATTGTTTTGATAGTACTTAAAATTTAAGTTAAATTTCAAATTTAAAAATACTGAAACTTTTAAGAATTTTCTAACAGTGAATGAATAAAATACTGTGTTCTCAGACCTTGCAACTTGATTAAATTGAAGGGATGGGGAAAATGCTTAGATTTATTTAAAAGCATTGTATAAAAACTGAAGAATTTAGAGCTTCTACAAAAAAATGATGTATTTGAAATATTTGTTATGTAAAAAATGTTTCTTGAGTAAGAGCAAAGAATATTTAAAAGCTAAATTTAAAAATCTAAAAAAAATGGAAGCCCTATTACTTGAAACGCTTTCTTATCACCAAAAATATTTTGTTTTTGGATATTTTTTCTGTTTCTTTTCATTAATTCGTTTATTGAATATTTCCTTAAATAACTAAACATTATATTAAAACTAATGAACTAATTTCTGTTACAAATGCAAATACGAATAGTATCAGATTCATCAATTTCAAGTTTGTGTTGCTTGAAACACTGCTAATATTTCTTTTAGCTTTGCAAAGCAATGAATTTTTCATCAATAGTTTCGCATTAGCAATTAGAGAGCGATAGAATTCCTTGTTCTGTTTCGAGCTTCTCTCGAAATGCAGAAAAATGAATTGAGCAATGAAAATGGAATTGTTGAATTGAGTGTTTTTTGATTCTGATTTCAGACTACTATCGAAGAAGTGGCCCAAGGTGATCCAAAAGCGTCACTGTTGCAGAAACTTTTATCCGAGTGACTGCTGGCTAGCATATTGCGAGGGAAGAAAATATATGTAATATATATTTGAGTGATCGAAAGGATACATACATAAACACCTACATACATAAACACTATACGTAACGGATACTGCAGATATCCCCAAGTACAATGCGAACAATCACGCGAACTATGGATACGATAAAAAGCATTTTTATTGGAAAAGCTTTTTTTCTGATAAAATGTGTCTCCTCGGAGAAAAAGTCTCTTGAAAGAGCATTTTCAGGAGCAGTATTTCTTGAGAAATAATAGTTTCAGGGAAAGAGGCGTTCAGATTCGAGCGAATTTATTCAAGGTGTACAAAATGCTTATAGTAGATGCAGTAGTTATTCTTGTAACTCGACTGGAAACGCAAAAGCTTTGTCGAAGGATATGTTAAGGAAAGGATTGGATTTTAAGTTTGCAGGGGATGATGTGAAAGATTTAAGGCATTTTTGTTGGCGTTGTATTTGGTACCACTAAAAGAAACTACGTAGGTACCTCAAGTAAGTTAAAAAATTATACCACTGGCTGTTGAACATAGAACTATTAATAGGGTTAATTATTGTACACAGAAAAAAATAGAGCACTATCATGTTTTCCCTTAATTTAACATCTTTTTGACTATTATATTATGAATAATATATTTGTGATTGTAAGACGAATCTGCAACCAAAATGTGACAAAGAATACTTGTTGTTGTTAATATGATTATAATAACGATTATTACTATTATTTTATTGACATCATCATTATCATTATTACCAATATTATTGTTACAACTACAATATTATTATAATAGTAAGGTTTATTATTTTATTATTATTATATTATATTAATTATTATCTTAATATTAATATTGTGAAACACTTGGCGTATGCATATTTCTATTCGACAGTAAGGGTACCTTTGAGCAGGGTGGTCTAAAAAATCACCGGCGACACAATTCTTAGGGAGCAAAACGACCTCGCCGCCTCTTCGTGATTTTTCAGCTTTTCAGGATCTCTTCTCGATAAAAGCTTCATTTTCCCTTACGTCGGTTTACGGTTTTTGCATGTGGCTGTGTTTCGGTGGTCGAGCTTTCAAGCTAGTGTTTCCGTTCACGAGAAATGAATTTTTTTTTCTAGACACCGACCATCGTTCTTTCTTTTTCTTTTATTCCTTTTATTTTCTTACTTTGATTGTCTCGGATTTCAGAGCCGGCGCTCGCGAAAACTTTACCTCGGAACTCGAGGAATTCCGATATAAAGTATTTTTTGGACAACCCTGTGCAACAAAATGTATATATTCGTGTATGGAAGAAAAAGAAATCGACCTTCTATTTTGCATAGCTCGGTAATTCTCTTTTTCAGATCTTAGATGCACACTAAATTACTTCTAAACGACATCCGTTGTTACACGAATGAGAAAAATTTTCATTATAGAGATATAAACATTATAATATATACGTGTACGTGTACACATAATTTTCTCTTTTCGAATTTTACCGGCTTCGACCCAAGGTCGGACGAAAATGCACGTCTGAGTTGATTTCCGTTTAGACTTGTTTTCAAACTTTGCATTTTGTTAACGCGCAGTTCGGTTTAGTTTGTAAAGACGGAATGTGAGGAAGACTTCGCTGGAGAATGTTAGGAAGACTTCGCTCGAGAATGTTAGGAAGACTTCGCTCGAGAGTGGTGTGCAAATAATTCGACTCAACTCAGATGAGAATTGAGTCGAAAAAATCTGAATCGACTCATCGCGTGAGTCATGAGTCCAATTTTCTGAACCGAATCAGCTGTGATCGAATCGAACAAATCTGAATCAACTTATCGCGTGAGTCATGAGTCGAATTTTCCGAAACGACTCAGCTGTGATCGAATCGAACAAATCTGAATCAACTTTTGTGAAAGTCATGAGAATCAGAGGGAGCCATGAGTCGAATATTTCGACAGGAGAGAATTGAGTCGAAGAAATCTGAATGGACTTATCGCGTGAGTCATGAGTCGAATTTCACGAACCGACTCAAATTTAGATGTAGTCGAATTTTTAGAAAAGATTTAATCGAGTCGAATTTTATTGACTCGACCCATACGGCAAATAATAAATAAATCGGAATTTATCAGGAAAAACATTACTTTTTCGACTTCTTACAGAATATTTAAATAAATTAATTGATAATAATAAATAGTTTGGAAGAAGTCGGAAAAATAAGGGGTTTCCTTATAAATTCCAATTTGTTGTTTCTCAAACGTTGAATTAAAAATTAATAAATTGGTTTTTGGGATCGACGCTGAAATACAAATTCTAAACAAATTATTCTTATCAAAATTCATCGAGTATAATTGTAGAGAACATTTTCCAGAAAAAATCCAGCCAGTTTGTTAAGATTGAATGAAACTTTTATTTATTGAATAGGGTTGTTACTTGATTTACAAAAATATAATTGATAAATAATCTATATATGCACTTGAGATTGATGAATAAAAAATGTGCTGTTTGAATACTTTATTTCTGAGAATGTTAAGAAATAAATAAATAATATATCTTTATATTGTTACTAAATTTGTTTTCCATGAACTTGGGTCTACTTGAATATTTAGGTAAATTGAAATAATTAAAGAATTAATTAAATCAACTTAATTAAGTCAACTAATTAAAAATTAATTTAAAAATTAAAATTTGAAGAAATTAACGAAAATTTTCTTTAAAAAGTTGTATCCTGGTAACAAATTAACCTAATTTCATTATATTGAAATTCATTACATTCATTATATTCAAATTCCTTTAAAGAAACTTGAAAAATTAAAACAAAATACGAAATTACGAAATTTGCGATACTGTTATACGTAATCGCATTTTAAATTTACGCAATTTGTAACTGAATTTTCCGAAAATTTTCATAAAATTACGCAATTGTAACGAAATTTTCCTAAATTTATTTTAATTTACAAACATAATTTGTAATTTTCTTAATCGAAACGCAATATTTTTTTGTTACAAGTTTCGGAATTCTCAGATACAATGTATCAGAAAATTCCATAATTTTAACTAAAAATTACTAAATTTGTAACTGAATTTTCCTAAATTTATTATAATTTTCGAAATTTATCTTCGGGATGAAATAATTTTGCTGCAAAAAATCCTGAATGTTGAAAAATACCGAAAAAATAATTACAAAAATTGAAAATTTCTTGAAAACGAAAATTTCTGAATTTTACGAAATTTTTCATAAAATTACGCAATTGTAACGAAATTTTTCTAAATTCATTTTAATTTACGAAAAAAATTTTAATTTTCTTAATCGAAACGCAATATTTTTTGGTTACAAGTTTCGGAATTTTCAGATACAATGATCAGAAAATTCCATAATTTTAACTAAAAATTACTCAATTTGTAACTGTATTTTCCTAAACTTATTATAAATTTCGGAATTTATCTTCGGGATGAAATAATTTTGCTGCAAAAAATCCCGAATGTTGAAAAATACCGAAAAAATTATTACAAAAACTGAAAGTTTCTTGAAAACGAAAATTTCTGAAGTTTTAAATTAACAAAAAAAAGTACCGAAAATTTGTATTAACAAAATTGAAATATTTTGAAAGTAAAAGTTAACGAAACTAAGCAAATTCTGTTGACAAAATTATTAAATTCTCGAAATTGCATAATTTAAAACCTCAAATTTCCGAAATTAGTAAATTCCCAAAATTCCAAATGATTCAAAATGTTGAAAAGCTCTTTTTAATTGAAATCTACGCAGTATCCAAGGTATAAAATAAAATAAAAATATATTTTAACAGATACAAATTATTAAATTTAAATATTTTTTGTTGAGAACTTGAAATGAATGTAATTAAAAATTTCGTTAATTTAATAATTTCTTCAAGTTGAAATTTCAGGATTTTGAAAATTCTAGTGACTCACGCAATGAGTCAGTTCGGATTCTTCCGACTATTTAAAAAATTTTAGGATATTTTTAAGAATTCCAAGAAATTTTCAAGAATTTTAAAAAGTTTCAAGGGATTTCAAAGGATCTGATACCTTTTAGTTTTTTTTTTGAGTCGGTGTTTTGAAAAATTCGGCTCATGACTAACGCGATAAGTCGGTACTGATTTTTTCGACTTAATTCAGAGCTGAGTCGAATCGGATTATAGTCTGTTCAATTCGACATGCACATCACTGCTTGAGACTTCATATATATTATTTTTATTTTTTTTATCTTCTTTATATTATCTATGATACTGTAAGCCGAGATTTTTATTTTCTTTTTTAAGGCAGCCAGCCTGTTGATTTGATCACAGCCGAGTCTTATTTTAAATATTCCAACGAGTCATTGATGAAGTGACAAAGTATCGACTAAATTGCGATTCTCGATTATTATTATTAAGCTGTTTCGACCTGTTTTGTTAAATTTGTGCAATACAAATTTTTTAATTGCTGATTTAGTTTGATCTTTGTATGTGAATTTATTCAGGATGTGAACTTCCTTCCTCAAATACTATTTTGAGTTTCATTGTCTGTATCGAAAAAAACAGTAGTCGATAGATAGGTAGATTTAATAAAAATATTCTTCGCCTTAATGATACGAATTTGAAATTTAGTTTCCGGTGGGAAACTCTGATCACGTAACTATAGAGCCTGCAATTTGAAAGTTCTCCAGCTCTGATCGACGCTTCGAATTTAGAGTAGAGTTTGTGAAGCTTTCAATAAGAGACGAAACTTGGAATATTGTGGAGGAAGGAAGCTGCGAGAAAAATTCGAGCGAACACGAAAAGGAAGTAGTTTTGATATCTATCTGTGATTTTTGAAGGGATAGATCACGTTCATGTTTTCACGTTACGTTTGAAATAATGTAAATATAGTTTTTTTTTTACCGCTCAGCTGCATTTTCCTCCGCTTGAACAAAGAAAGGGATCTTTCTCGCTCTTGGGAGAAAAGGGGGAGACTTGATTCATGAAGAGGCTCCTTAGGAGATGTGCGTGTACATACAAACATATGTACATTTGCATACATGTATACGTATAATTGTGTTTGTATGCGCATGAGTGTGTGTGTCTGCGCGTGTATATATAGTGTGAGTTATGTCATATAGATAGATAGATAGATAGATGATATGTGCTTTCTAATGATGAATAATTTTATAAAGTGAACGTTCATTCTTTTTTTTCTCATCATAATTGTGCATTCGACGATATATACTCGACGTTCATCGGACCGAAAAATTATTCCTAGTTGTCAGAAGTAATTTATTGGTCGTGCATCGATTTGCGTTGATCGCTGTTAATATATATATATGAAAATATATACATATATTTTTTAGCTGGGCGATCGAATAAAAGTGTAATAAAATGTGAAAAACGTTTATATGCAATCTCATGGTCTTGTTGATTCTTGATCTTACATCTTAATTCCAGGGTTCACAGTTCTTCCCCTATTTCCCGTAGTTCCTACCTTACCGATATCGAGAACATTCTACAGCTGGAGTGGTTCGTGTCCGTGCTAAGTTTCTAGAATGTTCTAGATGACGTCATAAATGGTATTGCGTAATTGTGAGAAACGAATTTTGCGTAAGCAGCTTCAAGGTTATCTACTATCGGAATTAGTTTAGCTATTAGAAAAACAAGAATGATTTATTGCTTTCTTATATAATCCCTTTCTTTATTTAATGCGCAAAATATGTAGATTTATAGTTATAATTTGATATGGGGGTGCGTACGTCAAATTCGTTTCTCACAATTGCGCAATATCATTTTATGACGTCATCCATCTCATTCTAGAAATTTAACACGGACACGAACCACTTTAGCTGCAGAATATTTTCGATATCGGTAAGGTAATCTAAGGTAATCTAAAAAAATTTTGATATAGAAATGGCCTTGCCTATATCTTTCTACTCATACATTTTTTAAATTCCACTTTTTTGTCTATTCTCGAAAAACTTTCCCTTTTTCCCCTTTTCTATTTAAATATACGATATTTGAATAGTTTCTACTCATCCGGAACGCCTGGAATTGTCAGGAAATTTTGACATATCTAGAAAAGCTGGAAATGTGACGGAATTTTTTAAGGACATGTCATTTTTTCGAGGGCGTGCTTTAAGTTGTTTGAAATTATAATATAAAATTATATAAGAATATATTTTTATTTGTAAAAGTAGCTTTATATTTTGGTTAAACATTCAGCTATTTTTTTGAAAATTCATATATTCAGTTGTAGGGTTATCATTTTATTTGAAAATTTATCTCTGGTTGAAAATTGAATAATTTGGTTGAAAATTCCTTTTTATTTTTTTAATTGAGAATCAATTTTTTGAGTGAAAATTAAACTATTCGAGTTGAAAATTGAACTATCTTGCTGCAAATACGTTGTTGTAGTTGAAAATTTTCGTTTTGACGTAAAATTGAGGAATCCAGTTCAATATTTCATTAATTGAGTAAGAAATTCAACTCTAGTTGAAAATTAATTTTTTCAACCTAAAATTTATTTATTCAGTTTTTACTAAATAATTTATCTTTTTTATTTGGAAATTCATCTTTTTGGTTGAGAATGTAAAATTTAAATTCAATTATTTTTAAAAATCATTGATAAATTGTTTTTATAAATAATAATTATTATTAGTATATTTATTAATGAAATTTTATGTAATTCAACTTTTTTTTAAATAATATTTTTGGTTTGAAACATTTATTTTTTTTAATGAAAATTAAACTTATACTATTTTGTTGAAAATTCGTTTATAATTCTTTATAACTGAAAATTTAACTATTCAATTATTTGGTTGAAAATCTATAATTTTAAATTAAAAATCCTATTATTTGTTTGATTATTCATCTATATTGTTGACAATGCAATATTTTTACTTGAAATTTTACTTAAAAGAATATATTTCACTATTTTCGTGAAAAATTATTCAAAATATTAATATTTTAAATATGCTCTCAATTTTAAGTAAATGAAGATAAAATAAAAATTTGTTTGAATTATTATTTAAATTCTTGGACTTTAGGAAAAAATTAAAGAAATTAATAATTCTAAATTAAAATTATTAATTAAATCCGTAGAATTTTCTCCCATTGAGAAATTACTTATCCTTCAGTAATATTTCGTGAATGAAAAAACATTTATTGTATTTTGCATGTAAATATTACTATTTTTATACATTTAGATATTTACTTTCAATGTTTCAAACTAAAAAATTTAGTATTTATATGAAACTTTAAAGCTGAAATATTTTTTCGCTGATCTATACAAATTAAATACTTTTGAAATTAACTATAATAAAGTTCGATGGTCTACCTATTCATATTGAAGATTTTTTAATTTAAATTTGAATAACGATTGTCATTATGATTTTTAGAGTCTTTTAAAGGTAGCTGAAATAGTGTACTAAGTGCCAAAATTAAAATTAAGTTTTTTTTTGCCATTAATTAAAACTACATGAAAAGGTAACTGAATAAAAAGGCCTTTTCCCAAAGAGTTATGAACTGAAGAAAGAGTGTTTTTTTTTCTTCAAATGATTTCTGTAGTTAGTTTTCTTTTGTAGAAAAAATTAATCGCAAAAAATGAAAATGTTTCAAATCGAATAATATAAAATTAAAATTTTCATGATTAGACAAGTTCAAATTTAAACCTTCAAAATTAAACAATTTTGTAAGTCATCAATTGTAAATCAGAAGTGTGTGCAAATTCAAAATTTTTTCTTCAAAATGTTTTAAATCGAATAACATAACATTAAAATGTTCATAATCAGAAAATTTCAAATTTAAACCTTTAAAATTGAACAATTTTTGAAACATTTAAATTTTATGATTTTAAATTGTAATCGTAATTTTATATAATTTTCAATTATCTGCATATATGAATGAACATAATATATTCTACCAAATTAGGAACATTATTTTAAACGATTTAATTTCAAGATCAGAATGTAATTTTTTTTTTATTTTTAAATTTGATCAAAGAATTTAAAAAGTTAGTGTTTTCAAAATTTGCATAAAGTAGCTAAAATCATTTTTTCTAACAGATTTAGCAGTTAAATCAAAATTTTCAGTAAATAATTAATATATTTAAAAATTAATCCCATGGCATTTTCGATTAGAACAATAATTTTCAAAAACTACCAAAAACCAGATTTTAACAGTTCGGCAAATTTAAGCGCAGTTTGGATCAGATGTTGATTATTTTTTCTTTAAATATTCGTTTCATATAATATTTATTTAATGTAAAGATTTATCAAAATACAAAAAAAAACTTCTTTCTATCACTTTTTCTTAAATGAAGAAACCTAAACTTTTCTTATAGACCAAAGTATAAACAAAAAATAGTCTTTTTATTTAAAAACTGCAAAATTTAAACAGTTTTCAATTCAAAATGCTTAGGGTTTTTTTTTTAATTTAAAAAATGCCCTTAGGGTTTAATTTGAAAATGTTCATAGGCAAGTCCTTTAGTTTTACTTGGTCCATTAAAAGTTTTATAAGCATATACTGTATTTAGTGCTTAGACCATTTCAAATTAGAAGCGTTTGAAATTAAATTATTTGAATTTTGTGATAATAAAAAATTTCTGTTCGTTTTAAATTTACCAATTTTTGAATTATCAATTCTACCTGTAAATTATTCTTAATTATTTTCAAACATTTATTAGAAATATAATATTATGCATATTTAAATAGTTTATGTTTTTAATATTAGAGAATAAAAATCCAGGGTCGTGAAGGCACGCTTTGCGCGCGTGCATTTTATTCAAACTGCTTCAAAAAGGGAAATTTATTGAATAATTTTCACTTAATTTATATCCAAGAAATTTAAAATGATTTCTACTTGTTTTAATGGATTCTTACGATTTCAAAAGATTTTAACGAATTTCAGAGAATTAAAAAAAATAAGTCAAATTTCATTTCAAGGGATTTCTACGGATTTTAACAGCTTCAAGGGATATAAAGGATTTTGACCATAGGATTTTAAAGATTTTAAGTTATTTTAAAAGATTTCAAAGAATTTCAAGAGATTCCGTTTAAAAAATTTGTACAACTCTTAAATTAAAAAATTTGTAACTATGCATTTTTAAATAGTTTGTTTTTAAGACGTGGCTACGTGTACCAAAATTTCGGTACAAATAGCCAAATTTTTTCGGTAAGAATTGGGGCAGCTGGCAAAGGGGCTATTTGTACCGAAATTTCGGTACGAATAGCCGGATTTTTTGTGTAGACCCACCCATATTTGTACCGAAACTTCGGTGCACGTAGACACTACCTTGTTTTTAATATTATAAAATAAAAATATTTTGATGTCAATTGTTTTTTGTCTACTGATCTAAAATCAATATTTTTTAAATGTTGATATTTATTTCTAAATTGTGAAAAAATTGCTCTCAAGCTCCGCTGGGATCCGAACCCAGATCCTTCAGATTACCGGTCTGATGCTCTTACCCACTAAGCTACGGAGAGACGAGATCAATTTCTTCACAATAAAAAACAACATCAAATTATTTAATACATTTATCTGTTCAAAGCCATAACATCAAAAAATATAAAAACATTTTTGTTTGAAAATTGATCTTTTTTTGGTTCAAAATTCAAATATTTAGTTGAAAATTGGTAGAGGACTTAATATTGAAAAATTTCTTATTATAGACATTTAAATAGTTTTTTTTTCTCAATATTATATAAAAAAAAATATTTGTTGAAAATTGCTTTTTTTTTTTGTTCAAAATTGAACTAATTGGTTGGAAATTGGTCTTTAAGTATTCCATTTTTGGTTGAAAATTAATCTTTTTTTGTTAGAGATTCAAGTCCTTCCTTGAAAGTTGAACTACTTGATTAAAAATTCATTTTTTTGGTGGAAGATTCTTAATTTTAGTAGAAAATTCATCTCTTTTGTGGAAAATTCTACTACTTAGCTGAACTTTCCCTTTTTGGAGGTAAAAATTAATTTTTCAACTGAAAATTAAACTTTTTTTTACTCATAATTAATTTTTTCAAGATGAAATTCAACTATTCCATTTTTGGTTAAAAAGTGATTTTTATAGTTTAGAAATTTAACTATTTAGTTCAAAATTTATGTATTTTGTTGAAATTTTCTTTTTTAAGTTGAAAAATAATTTTTTAACTCAAAGTATAACTATTTGATTGAAAATAACCTTTTTTTGTTGATATTTCTTATCTTCCATTTGGAAATTCAACTGCTTCGTACAGAAAATTCGTCTTTTTGTCTTGGAAATCCAACAATTAGGTAGAAAATTCAACTATGTGATAGAAAATTTAACTGTTTTGTAGAAGATTGTTTTTTTTTTTTTTGGAAATCTAATTATTCCATTTTTGGTTAAAAATTGATTTTTCAATTTAGAAATTCAACTATTTTGTTCAAAATTTATGTATTTTTTTGAAAATTTCTTTTTTGGGTTAAAACTAATTTTTTAACTTAAAATATAACTACTTGATTGAAAATGAACTTTTTTTGTAGAAACTTCATATTTTCAGGTTGAAAATTCAACTGTTTTGTATAGAAAATTCGTCTTTTTTGTCTTGAAAATTCAATAGTTTGCTAGAAAATTAAACTATTTTGCAGATGATTCCTTTTTTTATGTGTAATTAAAAATTAATTTTTTTGAATAAAAATTGAACTGTTCCATTTTTAGTTAAAAATTGACCTTCTTAGTTTAAAAATTCAGCTTTTCGGTTGAAAATTGTTCTTTTTGGTCGATTTTTGGTAGAATCTTCTCAGTTAAAAATGCTACAATTTGGTTAAAAAGTTATGTTTACTCTTGAGAATTCGTCTTTTTTAGTAGAAAATTAATCGTCTTGGTTGAAAATTTATTTTTCTGGTTGAAAATATAATTATTTTACTAAAAATTCAACTGTTTTGTAGAAATTTCGTCTTGTTAGTATGAAAATTGCACTATTTGGTGCAAAATTGATATTTTTTGTTGAGAATTCGTCTTTTATAGTT